>JAHZNF010001226.1:0-13387 GCA_027744215.1 Troglopedetes dispersus
TCTGCGACAAGGAACCCAGTTGGACAACATCAATAAAGGTAATTGAGATAAGGAATCAGCAAAAAAAGGAGAAGAGGACTCCGCTTCCTTGCTCAATTGTGCATTTTTAAGGTGAGCACAATTTAAAAAATATTTTGGGCTGACTGAAGAGTAGAGTCGGCACTAAAAAGTGGATAAGAATACTTTGCCGACCAACCTTTACATATTACGCGCATTTTCAAAAGAAAAGCATAATATTTTACAAAAATTAGTAAATTAAAACGACATCATCACTAAAATTCATTCCTGGAACGGAAATTAAAAGAAGGTACCAGTTGCACCTCTATTATCTATGCTTGAAAATTGCTTGGATTTGTCATATATTTGTAGTGTTAATCAACACCAATCAGTAAATACTCAACTAAATCTTCCGCAACTTCCTCAATACTGACCTGTAATAAGTACACCCGCTTTGGAGCATCCAAAAAAATATGGAGTCGTCCTAGTCTCCAAGCTCTTATAACAAGGTCTTTTTTTTATTTAAGTTCATTTCTATTTGAAACGATTGGAGATAAACACTAAGGTATTGTGACTTACATATGACTTTTGTGTTTCTTTTCTATTCACTAAAGAAAAGTTGTTATTTCCTCCCAGGCTACGTTCCCGCTACATTTCTCTTGAGGCAAATGGAAATTACTAAATCATAACCGTGCCTCCTGTAAAGGTAACAATTACCAATTGCTGCTTAAATTGTGTTAGTAAAAGGAAGAAGGAGATAAGAATTTGCAGGTAATTCTTGTTCCAATTATTGCTAAATAATTGTAATTGAAAAATTGTTTTTTAAGTTTCACTAAGACGCCATCAATATGATTCAGTAGTAAATTTTGGAGGAGCTTCGTAAAGATAAAAAGTTTCCGAGTGCATCTGTTGTGCATTTATTTATTGTACCCGGCTAACCTTTTTATCACTTACGGAGAAAAAATATGGTAAAGTTTATTACATCTGTCAATCCAGTCAGTCAACAAGACAAGTCAAGGAAGAAAAAAAAATAGAGACGGCTTTGGTTGGATCAACCCATCCAATTTTTTTTTGGTTCCACTTTCTTCCCTTTTATCTCGACTTCAACTTCAGCCCCGTCTTAAGCCTGGCCAGTCTTCATGATTGGAATGCATCCCATGCACACGCGGACAAGGTTACCTTGCTTTTTTTATTCCGTCTCTAAAATTTTTTTTTGGTTCTACTTTCTTCCCTTTTATCTCGACTTCAACTTCAGCCCCGTCTTAAGCCTGGCCAGTCTTCATGATTGGAATGCATCCCATGCACACGCGGACAAGGTTACCTTGCTTTTTTTTATTCCGTCTCTAAAATCTTGTGCTCACTAACGTTCATACACACACACACACATTTTGCCTATTATCATTAAAGAAACATCTCTCGATCGACCAAAAAAATAGTATAATACATTTTTTTGTGGGTGAGTCAGTCAACCATGCACTTTTTTTTATTCTGGGGACTACAATTAAAACTCTGTGTACAATGGGAGGATCATCTTATATATATTTTTGTGTGGAGCTTATCATCTGCAACGATCAATTACTCTCTTCTTCTCTGATGAGGATAATATTCAGAAAGAGAATTATCCTTTAAAAATAAGAATCGAAAAAAAATGACAACGACGACGACAAGTGATTTGATTTGACACAAACATTGACTCTGGAGATGAGTGGATATCACAACAGCTACGAAAAAAAATTTTTTTTTCTGGACAAGTTTGTTGAAGATGTGTACAAAAATAATTTAACGATGATGGCTTGTATTGTAAATACAAACACACAAATATGCTTTTTTGAGTCTAATAATATTATGCAAAAGTAACTAACAAGAATAAAAAAAAGTTAGGATGATGATGATAATCATGATTATATTTTTCTGGACGGGCATACATGTCCTCCGTTCGCTTTAACAAATGAGACATGGTCCACAAAAAACAACGTCATACGAACCCAACTTGCAGACATGTTTGAGCGCATCAAAAAAGAATTTTGTGTGCACTGGGTTTTCAGATGACGAGTGCCGAGTTGACTTTTACGATAGAAAATAGTAAAAAGAAGTTGACACAGAGGCATGTTCTCCAAAAAAAAAAGACGACGAATATATATATTTTTTTTCAAAACGAAAGAATGAGAGAAGATGTAATCGAGAGTTTTTATACAAGTTAAAAAGCTTAATACCACCCAGAGTTGACAATTACTAGTGACTGGCATTACAATAGCTGACTGATCGTAAAATTGAGAAGAGACGAGAAGAAAAAAAATATTTTTTTTTATTTCTCGCTCTTTTTTTCCTCCTCCAGCTCGTCTCTAATTAAAATTCTACTCAAAGAGAGGAGTATATTTTTTGTGACATTATTCAATCTGACTGAATGATAAGCTCATTACACAAAACTCACTTGTGGATGCACACACGCATCCAAAAACTTAAATTTGAAAAAAAAACAATGCAACTCTCTTTCTCTCTCGCATCATTTTTTTTCGCTTTGATAAGCTTCTTCGATCACTTCTCCAAAATATCCAGTTTCACAAGAAAGGTGGAATAAGAATTTTTAATTTTATTAAATAAACACTGAGTAAGTAAGCAACACAAAAAACATGTCCTTCTTTTTTTTCTTGTGTGACCATTGATGTGCGCGAAGTGAAGCCAATCATAACAATCTCTTTTATTATTTCTCTTCTTTGGAGGAACAGAAAGAGGAGAGAAATTAATGACGATAAGAAACAAGGTTTAAAAGGTCCATCCATATTTATGATCCTTCTCCGATATATATATGGACACACACACAAAGGTTTGTAGTAATGAAATGTGGGAAAGTTGTAAACGGATACATTCTTTTTCCAAATAATAATTCCATTCTTGTTTTTTTCTTCTTTCTTCTTCACTCGGTCAACATAGCTTTTGAAAGAAAAATTCCTCAGAAAAAAAGTCAACCTGAAAAGCGCCAAAGCGGAAAAAAGTGAAATATTTTTTAATCATTCTTTTTTTTCCTTTTTGGCTTCTTTGGAATTATTGAAAGGCTCGTAAAAATCTTGAAGAATGAGCGAAGAAAAGGGAGGAAGAAAAAATAATATATCCACAGGAAAGATTCTGCATTGTTGCATTTATTACACTTTACACATTTATATTTTTCTTCTACTAATCCTCCGCTTCATAGATATTTAGCCATATTGAATAATGGACCATTGTGAGCTGAGATGATGACCTTTTTTTCTTTCTTTTGCACTGAACGAGATGGACACAAAATTTCCATCTTGTGTGTGCGGGTTCTTTCGCGTCCTTTGCGAAAGAAAGGAATTTTCAGATTCCTTTAGTTTTCCCATGTTCGGATGAGAAAAAAAATACTCGCCAGGATTTCGTTTTTTTTTCTTGTTCTGTCGATCACTATTTTTTGTATAAAAAAGGATCATGAAAATATGTGTAATGTGGACACACACAAGAACGGAGAGGATGAGAAGAAAGGCATGGTAATAATAATCTCTTTGACTGACTGACTCACTCAGAAAAAAGATGATTAGATGAGCTCAGCTGAACAACAAGGGAAAATATATATCTTGAAAACAGACGTTTTTNATGTGGACACACACAAGAACGGAGAGGATGAGAAGAAAGGCATGGTAATAATAATCTCTTTGACTGACTGACTCACTCAGAAAAAAGATGATTAGATGAGCTCAGCTGAACAACAAGAGAAAATATATATCTTGAAAACAGACGTTTTTAATGTGTCTTCTTTTTTTCCTTGGAAGAAAACAGGAGAGTATTTTGGCTTATCCTTTTTCAGGACAAAAAAAACAACAACGATACAGTCAGGCTAGACTGCTTGCCTCCTCTCTTCTAAATGACATTTGACCTTTTTTTAAAAAAAACGAAATATTTTTTGTAGGTAAAATCTCATTCAAAAAAGGTTAGAATACATTTTGATTATGTAAGAGGAGAAGTCGTAAGAAAAAAAGTGGTCAATAAGTACCAAAAAATATACCAAGACTCATCATCATAATCCTGCCAGATTTCTTTAAGATATTTCCATGTTTGGTCAGAATGTTTCTAAAGTTGGAAGAATTGAGGAAAGGAAACGAGTGAGTAATGCATACTTTTTGTGAATTGGAGATGACTAAATATAACCAGGAACTGAACATATCCTCCTATGTAAATATTACATTCAGGTGAATTCTGGCAATTTACAAAAAAAAGGAACAGTTGATAAGCTGAACGCCATTTGCTATATTCTGGAACTACGGTCGGTAAAGAAGCTTTCAGGTGGGTTACCAGAGAGTACGAAGAGTAAAATGAATTTCCGCAATTAGAAAGTAGGGACTCGGTGAGTGTGTTTTTTTTAAAGTCAAAAGTAGCGCCAAATTAAAATTATTGATTTGATTCGACTTTGTCGTTATGAAGTTCTGGAAGTACACGGTTTGAGGAAATTCATGATTTTGCCGATTTAGACATCATAGTTCTTAAACCCAATTCCCAAAATACTGGTTCGATCACAGAATGTAGAATAATATGGATATATTTACGTGCATAATCTGTTGCCAATTTTAGAATGACTTACTTGTTGGATCTTACTTACAACTTGGGTGAATTATTCATTAATTTTATCAAATGACGTCTTAATATCTCATGAAATGAAAATTAAATTTTAAAGACTTATGTAACTGATTTCGCGCCTCAGAAGGAAAATCATGCGTGCACTCTGCGTGTACAATATTTTTCTTTTATATGTCTTTTGTTACCCTGGTGACCCATGAAAGGAAGAGAAAATGCGACGATATTTATGTGTCCATGTAATATGCCCCAAAAAAACAGAAAAGGAATATGGTGATAAATGGAAGTGACTCTTTTCTTTCTTACCTTCCTCCCTTTATTCTCAAGATTTGTGTGTTCTCATTGAGGAAAGAGTATCGCATCCTTCATTATTATTCCTCATGATCATCTCTCTTTTCAACGAACTTCTTTTCTTCTTCTCAGGTTTCCACCTTTTTGTTCTGCTTCAGCTTTAGGTCTCTCTCCGAAAATGCTAATCACAACACCTGGAATAATTAACAAGAAAAAAGGAGAATACATATAAAATAGGTTCTTTAAACGTTTCAAGTTCTCCGTATTCTCCACACAGTTGTGTGTGTGTGAGCAAAAACCTTGTATTTTGGATACACTCGCTCCACAAATATTTTTTTGACACTCGTCTCATGAATATACATAAGATTACAAAAGACCAACAACGAGAAACATAAAAATCTGAGATGAGGCAACAGGCAATGAAGCAAAGAAATATAAAAAATGAGGATACACCAAGCATACTTTTTTTTGGTTGACTTCTCCTATTTATGTTTCACCTCTTCTTTTTCTCACCTTTCAAGCTTCTCCTCCTCCCATTTTTTTCCTTCAAGGTTAATTCCCTTTTAAGAGCGAGAGCAATAGTCATAAAAAAGGATACCTTTTTTTGTTTATTATATGTTTCTTAGTCATTGTGCGTCGTGCCAGACATTGAGGTTCCTGCTTCGGCGCTTACGTAACATTTCTGGAACAACAAAGTGAATTGTGTGTTCAGTTTTTTGATTGAGAAAAAAAGGGAAACAATTTTTTTCTCTCTCTCTCTTGTTTGTCAGCACAGAAGAGAGAGGTGGAAACAAGGTATTTCCTAATGATAATGAAATTTATGCAAGATCCTTTTTTTGAACAATTGTGACTGACATGACCGGACCGACGAGAAGAAAACCACAGAATATATATATTTTTCTGACCCAAGGTTTAGGCCAAGAGAAGCATGTTGTTGTGTAAGCTAAGTGTAATCATTTTTTTATCAATGCAACCAAAAGAATGACCACATAGACGGGAAATAAACAATATGGTGAGCTGACCATTGAAAAAAATAAGGACCACAGAGATATAAATTAAACAAAAAAAAGAAAAGAATAAAAACGGACACAGTTCTCTAAAAAAAGAGTGATTGACCATCATCATTCCTGCTCATCATCATTTCTGTTGTTGTTGTTGTGTGTGCACAGAACCAAAAAAGATATTCACCAAAGGGAAGAAGACTCGTTAATGAAAAGAATCAAGTCTCCTTTTTCCACTGACCCTAAATGTCAAGTACAAGCTCGTAACATAGCGTAACACCTGAGACAAGAGAAGAAGAAAAAAAACAAGTTGTTCTATACATTTTATGCTCTGTTCTTCTCTTTTGGAGAGTTATCAACAGTGTGTCCACAAAATAGATACAGTGAAGCAGCCCGACTCTGTGGTGTTTCTTGTGCCTTGTATTTTATTGAATGAAGGATTGTAATAAAGGAAATGTTTTTAAAAATGTAACAGAAAAAATATAGGGATCCCAGTGACAACACAGACGATGATATGATGACCGTTCGGGACTGCTTGTAAATAATAAAAAAAGAGAGAAGAAAGCATTGCGTAATAATTTATGTGTCATGCTCGTCTTCTTCGTTACTGTTTCCAATGAATAATATCATTTAGTTTCTTTTCGTCAGAGAATGGTTATCAAAGATCACAAAACTCGGGTGCAGTCTTCAATGTACACCAAGACAAAGTGGACACAAAAAATGGTGACGGGTTGCGCTGTCTCTTTTCATGATTTTTTACGAGGAGCTACACTCTTAATAAAAGAATTTTGGAGGCTCAGAAGAAGCGAAAAAGTTCAAACAAGGCGGAGATGTACAAAAAAGTACAAAATGCTTGTATACACATTAGTGGGAAAATTTTTGAACCAGAGAGTAAAAATAAAAGATTATTGTCCGCATCCACTTTGCAGAACCGTTGCTCTCTTTATTATGATTTTTTTGGAGCAGTCATAACATCATGTTTGAGCAGTCTGTTTTTAGACTTTATTTTTATTAAAATGATGATGACGATCAGTAGTAATACATTTTATTATGATGGACAATGACTGTTGATGAGCATTGTTATTATTATGGTGACCGCATCCTCTCCTCTTCTTTTTCAACTGCTCTAATTCAATTCAAGAAGAACAGCAAAATGGGCGACAAAGAGGAGCGGACCACTTTTTACTTTGTTGGACTGGGTTCGCTTCCCTTGTTCAAATTATGGACACAGTTCTTGTGCTGTGTGCAAGCTAAATTTTATTTATGAGAAAATGGAAGCTTTCCATTAAAAAAGAGCCTTCTCTCAATGAGCTGAAATCTTCATGGAAAATCTTTTGACTTTCCAGTTTAATTAGTACCAGTAATTTTCTAAAAGGCGTGAAACAAGCATTGTTATTATTATGGTGACCGCATCCTCTCCTCTTCTTTTTCAACTGCTCTAATTCAATTCAAGAAGAACAGCAAAATGAACGACAAAGAGGAGCGGACCACTTTGTACTTTGTTAGACTGGGTTCGCTTCCCTTGTTCAAATTATGGACACAGTTCTTGTGCTGTGTGAAAGCGAAATTTTATTTCTGAGAAAATGGAAGCTTTCCATTAAAAAAGAGCCTTTTTTCAATGAGCTGAAATCTTCATGGAAAATCTTTTGACTTTCCAGTTTAATTAGTACCAGTAATTTTCTAAAAGGCGTGAAACAAATAAATTTTGACTCAGAAGTAAAAGCATTGCTCATCACTGATTTATTAAAAGTATTTGATTGTTTAACTCTTTCCATCACCAAATATGTGTATTGTCTTTCCAATAAGTGTAATTGATAAGCAATTATGCTTACATTACAATCAATCATCTACGATGTTAAATTTCCAGACTAAAAACAATGTTGATCGGTTCGTGGAATTAAACGGGAAAGTGGAAATAAACGGTAAAAATGGACAAGAACGGACAAATGTTTTGAGACTATATTGGAACCATTGGCACGAAATGAACAAGAGTAAAAATTCATGAAACTTCATCTTGCTCTCTCGGGCATACCATTAATGATAAAAATAGACTGACTCATTCTGGAGCAAAGCAGAGCTAGGAATTCAATGCCGTAAAAATTTAGTGCAAACTCCCAGCGGATTTAATTTTTGCCAAATTTGTCTATTTTGACCACTTCGAGTTTGATTTTTCCCTCCCGTTTTTTGCCGGTCAAAACAGAGCATAAGATTTTTTTGCCACCACGAGGATCTGCTACAAGAATGAGAGCAGATGCCACCATAATATACCGAGAGGCGTGGCGGTTAGCAAGTTTAGCGACTAAAACCAAACTGAAGCTGAAATGAAATTAATCTATATTTTAAAACATAACTTAACCTGATTCATACTCATGCTGGCGAATTAGGTGTCATTATCATTTTCGTGGCAAATAATGCACCTCATAGTTTCTCCTGTGTCCACATTTCCCTGCACTTCCACTTCTTTCCTTGCATCATTAATGGCAACAACTTCTAGGTTCATTCTACGCATGCATGCACTTTTTTTTATATCCTCGTATCATCTCCATTAGCATTACCATGACATTAAAAGAGCGTTGCGCCTCGGTTGTTTGTCCTTCCACAACGTTTGGAGTGACGAGATGGGTTGCATCTCTCAAATATCATTTTTTTCTGTGTGCATAATAGAGCTTTGCGTAAGTTGTTCCGATCAGGATGATGACGGAGGTACACCCTCTCCTTATCTAATCTCCTTCTTTCCTCTCTCAAAAAAGTTTTTATATACACACACAACACAGCCTCCATTCACTACGAAGCACAATAAAGTTTTCTATAACATAGAGGATAAGCTTTTTTTTTCTTTCAGAGAGAAAATGCGCCCTTCCACTTTCAACTTCATTCTTGAAAAGTATATATTCATGTGTGCATACAATATTTTAGCCTGCGTGTGTACATTATTTGTCGTAATCCAAGGAAAATGCTGATGATCCTCAGGATGATTTTCCCTAATTTTTATGATGATGTGGATCCCACATTATCATCCCGTATATTTTTTCTCTCCAAGTCAAGTATTATTTTACCAGTGTCAGGATTTTCTCTCTTCAGAGATGAAGAAGCTCAACAAAAAAAGTGAACACAAAACGAATTTGTAAGAAAGTTGACTGACTGACGTGACAAGCAAAAAAAATCTTTCTCAAGGCTGGGCAACATGAACTTGAAATCTTGAAACATCTCTCCTTAACATTTATGCACACAATCGTGCACCTTTGCACATTATCCCTATTTCTTTTTGATGCACAATATAATATTGTGGGCACATACATATATTACTATTTCTAATATCGTTGATCTATACTGACTGGATTGATTTGCAATGCATTTTTAGCTTTCGTTGCACAAGGAAAAATAAGATGGACCGCACCACCAATGCAGTCAGTCAACAAGGTGCCACCATCACTCACTCAACTCTCAGGTATGTGGAGCGTGTGTGCAGATTGTTGTCTGTTTGAGTTATTTGTATTGTGACAACTTGGATATCATCAAGTGACCATTTTGCCAAGCGAAATGTAAAACTAAAAAAAAATCTTGATAAGTTAAAAGAAGTAGTCAGTCACATGTGAGCATTCTAAACCTGGCTTTTATTTTGTCTAATCTCCTCTCTTCATATTTTTTTTTGGCTTGAGAAAGAAGTGAAAAGAGAAGAGTAGGTAATCTGTTTCGTTGTAATAAAAATTATAAGAAGGTTATAAAACTCTGGCTGCGCCTAGAATTTTTTTTGTTATCCTGAAAGTCTTAAGTGGATTTAATGGATATGTGTGTACACTAACTTGTTTTTTAATAAGAATAATAAAATTCTAATTAATATAAAACGCTCATCAGCAACAACGGAGAGGAGAGGATGACAAAAGCACTTTGCCTCTTCTCTTCTCTTCCCAACCCTAAATGCCTTTTTGTACAAAAAATGTAATAGTGTTGTTGCTCGCATCTCTTTTTTGTGCACACATGCCACCTCTTTTCCTTTAAAAACCCATCATCATCCTCATCATCATAATCACCGGTTGATAAAAACCATGAATAATTTATGCACACACTTGAAATGAACAAAGAATAGAGAAGAATTAACATATTCTTTGCTGGGATTTTCAAAGCAAAAACAATTTCCCATTCTTTTGTTTTTTGTTCAAGTTGACCTTTAATTTTCACGGTATTATATTCGGATAACCCTGATGGCACGTTCTCTTTGAAAATAAAATATTCTTATGCTGTTTGCTGCCACCTTTCCCACAAATTGTGTCCATTAATTCCAGCAAGAAGTATACACAAGCTTTTTAAATAATTTACTGTACAATTATCTACACTCCTCCAATGTCTCATCTGTGATCTACTTTCTAATCGTAATAAACCCTGGTATTATTATGGACACATGAAGAGAATAATTTTCATCATTTTTTTTACTAATCCGCTCCCGCTGATCACTCTTGTAAGATGATGAGCTTGTTGTTTGCTGATTGTCGTGTCATAAACTATCAAACTGTGAAGGAGCAAAAAAATAAATAAAAAAGACCCGAGTTCTTGAATGAAAAAATCTCCGCTGCTCCTTCTTCTTCTCTACCTGCACTGTTTTTTGTGACCACCTCCATTATTACATATATTACCACACTTGCACACACAGAGGGAAATATATTCACTCACTCTTTTCTTTGACGCTTGGCAGAAGACAAACGAAAATGAAGATGATGCTTACAAGAATGAAAATTGTTGCCGATAAGCTCGAAGAAGAAGAAGGAAAAAAAGAACCGAGTCAAAAGACTCAAACCACCTCTTAAAACAAAGGCTGTCAAACTTGATTCTTGCTGGGTTTTCTCGCTCACTGCAAAAAAAAACTTGGGCACGACTTTATTTTGTGTGGTGCAAGCAAGCAAACACACACACAGTTCAGAAGATATGTCAAGCTTGTAACAAGTCTTGGGTATTATATTAACTATAACATTACACTTTGTCGAGTGGGTAATCCAATCCACTGATTCATTTCATTTTAATGATCACCGTTCCAGTTGAAAACGACAGTATTTTTTTCTGTTTCTTATTTTTTTGACCACAACAAGAACAACAGAATGACATCGAAAAAGTTCTTGAATACCCAAATAAAAATGATTGTTGGAGAAGGTGACCACTGAAGCCAGAAAAAGATTAGCCTTAAAAATTGAACGAGCAGAGAGAGAGAGAGAGCATCGTTGATAAAAAAATGAAAATAGAGAGAGAGAGAGAGTTGAATTGAGGAGAACGAGGTGCCCAACCCATTTACAACTTGTCTTTGGCCTTTTTTTATTGTTGACAAAATAATATTACAGGATAATATATGCGGATCCGAAAGCTCCAACTGACTTCGGTTTGCCTAGTTTCTCCATCCAATTTTTTTTATTCTACTACATTTTTTATTAAACACGTCATCTCCATCCTTCAATGAATTCTTATTAAGTTGATGCTCCGCCGCAGAAAAAATAAGATGCATCATCAACGTTTGCTCCATTCCACTATAACTGCGATAAGTAGGTATGTGAATTTTTGTATCTAAATATGAAGCAGGATAAAATGTTGAGCAAGCAAACGCTCAACAATGAACACACAACAAGAAAGAAAAAAAGCATGAATGAATTTTTAGAAGCGACCTGGATTGACGTAAGCTTTCTCCTTTTTCTTCTCACAAGAGCAGCTTGGTAATACGTGTGCGTATGGTAATCCATGTATGTGTGCAGAACAGAGGGGAAAAAAACGGCAAACAAGATAGTCCGGCACCCTGCGATCATCCGTGCCACAAGAGTAGAGTGATCACAGACACAGGAAAACTCATTCTCTCCCGTTTCCACCTCGTCCCTACAGATCTCGCTCCACTCATCTCACCTCTCTCCAGTATAACCTTTTGCCAAAAAAATGAAGCACCGGTAAAGCTATCTTGTGCTTACCTGAATTTTAGTGCACATACTTAACTGAGTCTTTTTTGTGGAGACTACGCAACAAAATTGAAATACGAATGGCTTCAACGTCGCTTAAATTTTATGCTGAAGAAATTGGATATTCTTCCGTTAGGTCACCTTGGCAACTAGGGCTCGGCAGAAACAAAATTACGAATAATTCGTAGATTTTGTCTACAAAAATTCTATTATACATTTTCTCCATTCGTGAACCGACCGAGCCATCCAAAAGCATTAATACTCATGCCATGCGTAGCATAAGACATGTATGTATTATGCACACATTACTATGCACAAGAATGATCTTGAAGTAACAATTTTGAAGTAAAGTAAGATGGCGAATAAAGTTTTTATTTTTAAAAAAAAAGTCAAATCAATCGCAGCTCCGCACTCGACCAGAAAAAAAATCTTATTTGACGTGAGTTCTGTGCATGATTGTGACAGGAGGAATAGTATTCTGGTGTATTTTTTGTAAATATTCCGTTCAGAATAAAAATTGATCTGCTGATGTGGAATTCAAAAAGTCCAAAAAAATAAACTTCACTCAGCTCAGTAGAGGATCCTATAAAAACCAAGTTGAGATTTTTTTTAGCTTGGTCCAATCTGAATGGAAAGATTGAGAAAAGAATACTAAACAATATGGAAAATACTTATTTTTTTATTCTTGGAAAAAAAAGTTTTGACTTTGACTGAAATAAAGAATATTTGAGTTGACAACTATTTTCCCCTTTTTTGGGTTCAGAACAGGCTTTATAGTCAAAACAATAATTTTTGTTGGAGACGGAGTGATCACCAACTCACGTCTATGAGGTGACATCCGCTGTGCATTTTAAAATGAAAATATTTCGACGCAAATCCAAGATTCCAAAGGTTATCCTGATTATTGAACGGCGAGACGGTAGAGTACCAAATGTAATCGTACTTGTTGCTCAATTATGATTATGATGGGGGTTCCAGGTAAAGCAGGAATAATTGCGAACACCTGTGTGTATATAATTACATGGAGCGATTATGTGGACGAGATTATGCATTGAAACAGGTTTGAAGTATTTAAAAAAAAGTTTTCGGTGAATTACTCATCAACCACCACTCACGAATTCGAGAGGTGAACAAATTCTCTCGAAGAAATTATGCAGGTTGGGAATAATTAGTTTTATAGGTTTTATGGATTTTCATCCATATTTTTCCCTGAAACAAAACAAAACCGGCTCCTGATGACTGACTCAAATAATTAGGATAAGTGCAATTATAAATTGCATCTCCACTGATGAGAATTTGAAGGTCAAATATTTTAAAATACAAAATTATTCATGTATATTTAACTTATCTTGATTTCGGGATATAAATACCATAACTGTTTGTAATTAAGAAAAGAATCAATGTCTCCATTTTAAAAATTGAATCACTTCAACGTTATAAATCGGGTTTACGGATATAGAATGATCTATTTGGTGTAGATTTTGTCTAGCGCTTATATGACTGGTGTAAGTAAATCAAAACAAATTCTACTGCACACATATTTTGCACCGTCCGGCGTGTGCTCATTATCATCATCATCATCCTCACCAC
>JAHZNF010001227.1:0-12193 GCA_027744215.1 Troglopedetes dispersus
CTGTGACAAGCAATGTGCATAATCATTTTGGACATCGAGCACGGAATTGTGTTCCCAACTCCTGTGACAAACTATCTTAAAAATGTACTCAGCATTTTATAATCCACGAAGCTCACTTCAACACGACATCCGCCACTTCAGAGATTTTGCATTCAAAATAAAATACACCAACTTAATTCATTCATGATATCCCTTTCACTATTCAGCACCGAGTGTAACGAAAATCATCAGTACATTTTTCCAGTGTCTAGACAGAGTAAAAATAAAATAAAAAGATTTTTGTTCTCGCCTTTGACATTGTCTGCAGGAAAGACGTCAATAAATGACTTTTATTCTTCTCTCATGTTGCAAGTGCGCACTTGGTGTTTGTTAAAAGCATTATTGCAGTGTGTGTGCGTCTGAGAGACGTTCTCAACAATGAAGGCTTTCCTTGGGTTGAACTACACTTTGGCAGCATGGCGGTCTGGCATGTCACGACACTTATTCTTACACCATTACTGGAAATATCCTGGCTTGAAAGTGACAGGACGCGTTTAGCTACACGCGAAAACGTCATTTTTTCCCAACAACTGCTTCAACACATAAGTCGTTTTATGAACCCGTACATATGCACATTATAATGGAACCTCAAACTGTGACTTGATTTTTTCAGGGTACAGACATGAATCCACAGTATGTATATGACTGAAAAAAAAACTTTAGATTTTTTGTGAAGAAAAGGCAAATGGGAAAGTTTTTATTGTATCCATTTTCATACAGCTCTTAAAAAATACACAATTTGATATTGCTCCTATTATTATTAAAGGTTGGGGAGAGTACATTATTGAGCTCTTTTATTGCAGTACTCTCAACATACAAATGGATAGATGAAAGACGAAAAATATTCTTTACGACGTGTGTAACTCGTTTGTTTTGTCAAAGGCACACGAGCACACACACACACACACACACACACACATATATATATATATATCTACATACAATAGCGATGCGAAAAAGCAATTATATTTTTATAAAAAAAAGGAGAAAGAGAAAAAAAGGTAGATAAAAATTTACATTAATGGTAAAATAAAAAAAATCACATTTGCTCATGTACATACGTGTGTGAATGTAGGAGGATCGGGCGGAGAAAGTTACATGTTCATGTAAATCGTACTCACTATAGTATTCACTTGTTTGACGAACTACCACTCCATATTCCATTGCAACTCTGCTGCAGGCTGCTTTTCTTCTCAGATAATAATGGCAATGCGGATTCCGTCTTTACTCGCTCGTTTGCATGCAAGCAAAAATATCATGATTCAAAGGAACCAGTTAAAAAAACGAGATGAAAAAAAAATCATATTACAAGGGAAAAAATTTGTACTGCCTACATACAGCAGGTACAATGGGTGTTGAGAGTCGTTCTTTGGTGAGTTGACCAGCGGTGATTTTCTTGTTCCATGAGGATCTCGAATTTTCTCGACTTACAGATTTCAACGCTGGATAAGGAAAGAGAAAAAAATATATACAGGATTTACATTGGAAAATAAAATAAAAAAAATGTACAATAGCGAAAATGGTAGGAAAAGATGAAATGGATATGAAAGATATAATAATAATAATAGGAGCAGAACATAATAAAATTTAATCCACGAGTGGAGCCCAGCTAATGCGTACTACTTATGGGAATAACTACTATTAAAGTGATGGAGATCTATGAGTTTTTTGCCCTTTTTCCTTTCCTCCTGGGTCATCATTTATGCTTTTCTAATAAACAGTAATGCAGACGTGGCTACAGTCCTGTCTGCAATGTAAATTAACAATGTCTATGTATTTTCTTCTTTTTTTATTCCAGGTAAGTTTCACTCTCGCACTCTTTCATCTCCCTATTTGCATATACCGGCTTTTGCGCCTCGCCATATTTTTTGTTGCAAAATCATAAGAGCGGACGATAAAAAGGTAAGCCCGTTTACTTTTTAATAGACTCACCCTATTCCAGCGTAGCATGGCTGCTTCATAAAGCACACGAGAAGTCACTCGACCTTCATATATTAGTGATGATAATGATGATACCTCATTATCCAACAACAACAACACGCCTAACTGCCTTTCCCACTTCTCATAAATAAATACATATGGAAGGGATCCTAACTGTGGCATTTCGTCAGTTTGCTTTGTCAACGAGTCCAATGNGATAAAAAGGTAAGCCCGTTTACTTTTTAATAGACTCACCCTATCCCAGCGTAGCATGGCTGCTTCATAAAGCACACGAGAAGTCACTCGACCTTCATATATTAGTGATGATAATGATGATACCTCATTATCCAACAACAACAACACGCCTAACTGCCTTTCCCACTTCTCATAAATAAATACATATGGAAGGGATCCTAACTGTGGCATTTCGTCAGTTTGCTTTGTCAACGAGTCCAATGCTAATAAGGTAATAATAATGATAAGGTGCAGAAGCGAGCCGTCGCGCTCATAGCGACAATGTCTTTGATGAAAACTCACTTTTTGGTGGAGAGGCGCCGTTATTTTTGTATAAATAATTGCTGTGGACTGAGTCTGTCCTTCCTTCAAGATTTCTCGAGAAGATAAAAAACACGAATGGTGCAACATTAGCACGAACAAGGAAAAATGTGGGAAAAAATGATAGGAGAAAAATATTGCGATAATGCGGCACATATATACATTCTGTTAGCGTGTACTTAATCATGCTCCATTATCATTAATCTTTGTCTTGTCAAAGACAATGTGCATCAGTCTCCGGAACGAGCTTCTCATTGCTGATTTAATGGCTTCGTATTTGTTTGAATTTTTCCCAAAGTTCATGTCACCACTTTGATGGAAAAACAGTAGGTAAAAGTATGCCACTTTTTCAGGTTCAGGCGAAATATCTATAAAAAAAATTCCTTTTTCCAATCGATTTTTCTTCCTGAATTCAGCAGTTGCGGAATGCGTGCAAAATTTATTAATGATCATCCCGTGTCAATAAATCAACTATACACGGAAGCTTTCTCGTACTGACGTGTGTTACGTGAAGATTTTAAAATGAAAATACGCCTGAACCAAAAAAAAGTAAGATTGTTAGCTCATAATTATTTCTCAAGGTTGTCCTATATTTAGAACAGCATGAGTTTGACGGCATTGTCATTGGGAAAAAATTGGAACATGATGATTGTCTTATTTTCCCGGAAAGAGTATGTGTACAATTTAAATTGACATTGGCGACAGAAAATTGTTGACGTAATTCGAATTTGAGTCTGGGAAGCATTGTTCCTGGAAGTGACACATATATACAGTTTTTTATATGAATTCAGCATATGGGAATGTGATATACTCTCATTGAACCTTGGTCTTTTGTTTTTATGCTTCCCACTTATTAAGCTCCACTCATATATCAGGGGACTGTGAGCGGTGCGGAGAAAATGGTACTTAATTTAAACGTAATTTGTTCTCGGTTTGCCAAACACAATTAATTACAAAAGAGGCAGGGAGGATGCACACAAGAGAATTGAATTGTTTGGTCCAACCACAAGCTATGTACACACAGTGTCAATGCCTCATTTTCCCCGAATTGTATGCAAGCACGAACCGAATTAACTTGTTCAATTCATTAAATTGTTCGACGCAATTAATAATGCCACTTTGGTCAGCCTACATATAATATTTTTAGCATACATCCTTGGTTCCCTTTTAGATTATAGAGTGTTTCTGGTCTGCTGAGCTTTACTCAACAAAAGCATCTCTGGCGAAAGGGGACTCATTTTTTTGCAACAAAAAAAAAAGCATTTCAGCGGCCGCAGACTCTTTACACATGAGTCACGCTCGCACTCTCGTTTGTCTGACAAAAACGTGTGTTTGCCGTATAGCACATTATCAACACTTGTGTGTGTGTATCCTGTATTATTTTTATTCAACACTCCACAACTGCTTCACTTACTTTTACCCCAATTGAATCCATTTTCACAACAAGCACTAAATATAATATAAAGTCTTCCCAGCTTTGCTGACAGACAAGAACTGCTCAGACCACAGACACTCGACTTTCACTTTTACATAACCTGTTTTATCTACTTCATTTGGGAACCAGCTTCTCCCATATTTCTTTTCCGTTCACCGTTCCCTCCGCTTTTCTCTTTTATTTCCAGAGAGTACTTTACACTTTGCAGACACATACACACGTCATCCACCACAAACACTCATCCACATCTTTGTGTGTGTAACACGTCCATATTTTGCAACACAGGAATAATCAAGTCAACCACGAGCCACTTTACAGGTCTTTCAAACCCAAAACTCCTCAAAGTAGACTAGACAGGATGGAGAAGAGGAGAAAGACATAGTTAAAATAATGGGTCCATTTTCACCCATCATCTCAATCACTCAGCGAAAAAATACTGTACTATTATTCTTCCTTTTTTTTGAGGAGAATCCCTACAAGGAGTTTTCGTCATCATCATCCCATGCACTCTCCATTATGCTACATGAGATTGTTTGCTATCAAATCAACATCGACTCCGGACTCTCTATTTTCTCTAACTTTCTCTCTCTCACACACGAGCCCCCACGTTTCTCCATTTTTTATCATGCAGTCTCCTCCATTTACATGTTCCATTTTTTTTTGTACGAGTAAGGCTCATCGTCTTCTATTTCTGGAGCATAACTATACCTCCACTTCATAATTATATATATAGTTGAGCGTAAAGTCGTTGACATGGGGTGCAAGTGAAAGTACACTTGGATATAATAGACAAAATAGCAGGGAATAATGCTGCTTCATCATCATCACGATTGTTTCTCACCCATTACCTCCAGTACACACCTTAGAAGCTAACTAACTGTTGTTAATATACTTCCTCCGACGAAGCATAATATTTTCTTATCATTGCGTGCGAGCCATGTGGGCCCTTAAATACATAAGCAGAGAACAATGCTGGTGTATTTTCGCTGACGTAGAAAGCACAGGAGAAAATAAAAAAACACAGTTAGCTTTTCATCTGGTTGTACGTAGTGCCACAATTGCAGGCTTAGTTATCGTTACTCATGCGGTAAATTTTGCTGGCTGTGGAGAAGTTTTTTTTTGTGTGTGTTGCCCAGAACAGAGTCTGATGAGAGGAAGCTGAGTGTGTTCCTCGTTTTTACGGTGGCTGTGATGGGCCACCGCGCGCTCTTTTTCTCCTTTTGCTCCGAGTGATGAAGAAGAATAATAAGATCATAATGAGGGCCGCTTGATGCACCGGGGGCTCCTGTCCCTTTCTCCTCTTCTATACTCAGCTGTCTTGTCGTCTCTGATGATGCTGTTAAATAGCACTCGCAAATGAATAATAATTCTTTGATGCCCGGGCGTTGTGTATTTTATGGTGGAAATATGGACAGTGTCTGTCTGAGCACCGCAGAATATTTTGTAACGTTATTACTTTCATCACGTTGCGGTTGTGTTGCGTCAACGCTCTCAACAAAAGTCTCATGCAGAAAGTGCTCAAACAAAGTTAACGGAAAGTTCGGGGGAGGTGAGGTTAGCAAAAGTACAACGACTTGTACTTTCTCATCAAGTTGGAAGCGTGATGGTGATGGTGGTGGTGCATATATTCACGTTTCTCGAAAAAAAAATGCAGGCATGGTTGAATGGCATGGCTCTTCCAAATAAAAAAAACCAACCATTAACCTTATTTTATTTTTTAAAAAGTTATGAAAATGAACTGAACACAGAAGCAAATGAAAGCATTATTTTCACTCATTGTTAAATGTAATGACAAGCCTGCATGACTGTGTTTAACTTAATGACAAAATATCATGGTGTGTACTTATGCACAAAGAAGGAGAATGTTTTTCATGATTCTATGAATTTTTGGTCCTCCATTTAAAAAAAAAGAGAATATAGCCTGTTGACACTTTGCAAAAAAAAAACGTTTTTTTATAAAGAAGCGAAAGGAAGGAAAACTGGAAAAGAAACCTTATACAGTTGGGCTTTGACAGTGACGTCCAAAGGAACGCATAAAGTGTTTTATTTACTCAAAGAATACTTTCTCCAAGTATTTAAAGGTGGCAAGGGGAGGCATGAGCGCGTACGACACTTCATTCTCAACTCGCGTAAACGACGTTCTCCCACTTTATGACGAAGATTATGACGTTGTTACAGTGTTTATACCTCCATCGTGTTTTAGGAGAGTGCACACGCCGTAATATTTACCGCCGCTCATCCTTTCCTGTTTCGCTTCTACTGCTGTTGACGGAAAGCACAACTTTGAAAAGGGAAAGAGGGTCTTTCCGCATAAATGTCTGCGCCATACTTCTCTGCTCCCTGGTCTCCATGTGTGTGGTTACGTGCATCAGGGTAATTTTCACCAAGTTTCTGACTCTTCAAAGTCATGCAGAGTCTCCCTTTTTTTACTGTTTTTGTATAATAATATTTATGTTGTATACATAGAAAATTTCTTGTCTTCCCTTTTCTCCATGGCATCACATTGCATCAGCCATATGTAGATACGTTCCCCGCTGAGTTTTGCTCTTGGCAAGAAATACAACACGAGAAGGTCGACCTGACGATGTGTCTGACGTCGGGTTACAGAATGGCTTTTTACCGTCACACAAGTTGACAGCTTAAATGAATACCCAAGTGAAGAAAAAAAAAACGGAAAGACCATTTTCATGGAGAATGGATGCCGGCTATATCTAATGTAAAAATGTAAAATGTAAAAACCTATGTAATATATTTGAAGAAATAGTCACAGCAGCGATGTTATGCACGCCATGTGAGTGCGGCCACCAGCTAACTTATCTGACAGTTATATAACTTCAGCGGTAGAATTGCCGGGAGTGTGTTACCTTTGTGTGGGATAAGTATCCAGGTTTTTTTTAGTGCGATACTACCACGCACACGACTGCATTCAGAAAAAACGAAACACACGAGGACACTGTCAATTGCAGGCACGATGTAATTTTGTATTAATTTTTTACCACACTGATCGCCAACCCGTCCATTCAAATTTTTAGTACAAACTAGCGGTTTTATTATTGCTTCCTGTCCGTATCA
This sequence comes from Troglopedetes dispersus, assembly GCA_027744215.1. NCBI lineage: Eukaryota > Metazoa > Arthropoda > Collembola > Entomobryomorpha > Paronellidae > Troglopedetes > Troglopedetes dispersus. The sequence goes on from JAHZNF010001227.1 coordinate 7,022, forward strand.
CATAAATAAATAAATGAGCGTGTTGTGTTCTCCTCTGTGTTTAACTGTGCCACAGTGAAGTGGATGGCATGATGACGGCCGAGATGATCACATGATAAAGTGAAATGCGCCAAAAACATATACCTCCAACACGCACGCTCCCAGGACAGGGCTCACAGCAGTACACACAGACTACTTACGTAATTTGGCCGAGAGGCCTGTGAGTAAAAGTCAGTAAATAATAGCCGTGGTATAATAATTTGTGCGCTGCCAGTCATTTTTCCATCCCACGTCATTTATTAATATTCGTCAAAAAAATTCGAGCTAAACGTGCTGCCGAGAAAACCGCATCAGAAACATAGTTTGTTGTGCACAACAGAGAAACCATTGAATGCTACCACAATACAAAGACATCAACCATTTTTGTGTCTCCTTTTTCTTCAGGTTACGTGAATGAATACGCAGCTACAATCGCAAGTTTTTATTATGTCTTGTCATAGACCCACTGAACAAATTCAACAAACAACCAGGAATGATGATTATAATTATTGAGGGACACAGACATGTTATTTTTATCCAGATGTCAAAAAAGAGTTTCTTCCCTCTCGTGCGGGTGTTTCCCTCGTGCTTCGCGAAACAACAAATTTGTTAGTCGTTCATCAAAAAACAAATAGAATCAACTTTCCAGGTCGATGTCATTATCATGGAAAATGGAGTTGGTACTATTATTTTTTTTGGCTCGGTCTGCACTGCAACCATCTATTTTACATGTTTTATAATGTAGCTCGTTCCTCTCTCCTTTATTTCCTCCTTTCACCATCCTCACGAAATTATAGTCAACAAAGTACTAAACAAATACAAACATAAGTACACTACAACTTCCACTACAACTTCATGTCGGCATCGTGTGCACAAAATAGCAACAGAACATAATAATACGTATCATTCTCTCTGCTCCTTTCAAGAAAAACTGCCTACATTCACACAGCAATGTTGCATGCATTTTTCCTCTACCAGCTTTGTGGGGTAATGTAACAAGACTTCAAGAATGAAGATTGTTCTTCTGCAAGAAGAGCCGAAAATAGAGCTTTTTTCTCCTGCAAACTTGTTTCTACACAACAACAACAAGAAAATAAACGTTTGTCCGTTTCGTCTGTATAATGTGTGCATACAAGGGTAACCAAGACTGTTGTCTCATTTGGCGTTTCATGAATAATTTGTGAATGTGAAACGGTTTTCTATTCCCGGACGTACATGCTATGCACACTAATGTCAGCTCTGAAAGTCCAAAGTCGTGTCTACACTTCTTTCTCATTTTTTTCCAAAAAAAAAAGAATAAGTTTGATGTGACCCATTGTACCTACCTAAAAATTGCACGTCTAGGAAAATATAACCTGGTAAAATACAAGACTTGCGTTTATTACAAAGAAAGAAACAATATAAAATGCATGTCCACAAATTTGCATACATTTATTTCGTCCACAGGCCTATGCCTGCGTAAGTATCCATCTTAAAATAGATGGTGCGGAGGAGGCACCACCACCACCGCCGCCGCCATTCTTTTCATTCATTCAAGTAAATATTAGGCACAGTCTAGCGTGCACTTTGAATCCAACGGAAAGCTCTCAGCTCAGCACAAAACAAAAAGTAAGGAAAAATGCGGGATAATGGAAACTTATCCTGGGAGCCTGTACTGTGTACATTGATATATTATGCATGTAGACATATCTTGTTCTTGTTTGTATTTTGTAAATTAGAAAAGAAACGGAACTTTTTTGTTCTTCCAGATTTATGTGATTCTATTTGGTTGTTCCTTCCCACTTAAGGGAAATAAATTGGCTGGTATTACATCCATTTTTCCACCACGTGAAAAATCAAATGTTGATCGTGTAGGTCAGCGGAGCCGACCACTCGGAAAACCTGACTGGCACGACATGTCCAAAGCTCTGAACTTACAACTATAATGAATACAGAATGCACCCAGTAATCCATCCGTGTAGAATGCAGAGGTTCTCCCGGACTTTTTCTTTCTTTTGGGCAATTAAGATAAATGTGTTGTACATCATACTTTATAAAGACCGGCTTCCATTGTGTCCTGGTCCTTTCACTTCTTTCACTAGCAACAAGCATGAACGTAACTTTTCACCTCGAAAAAAAATGTTCACATGTCGTGAAGGCTTTTTTTAGTGGATAATGTGGGCAACACGAAACACTGCAAGATGCTTATCTCCTTAAAAATTCTTGTTTTCAAATACCAGCAATTTTGAGACAGTAAAAACCCGCACTAAACGATGCGGTTATTTTTTTCCTGGTGCAAACTGCGTTTTTTTAAAGGTTTGGAGGAATTGGGCATAGCTGTAGAAGAATGACGAGCTTTTGTTTTGCAAAGTCAGCCCAGAACAATAAAGAGCATAGGCAGAGCCCCTGAATCTTTTTTTTGTGGGACTACCAACATATGTTGCTATTTAAAAAAGGAGTCCTGGCGTGCTTCAAATGTCTCAAGTACTAAAGGTCCAATTTCCTCTTGGTTGTACTTTGGGTTTCACTGGCATCAAGAAACCCACATTGTTCCAGATAGTCTCCGTCTGCGGAGGAGGAAGGATTCAAGGCTGTAAAGTTTACCACACTTGTAATAATAATGCAGGTTTTTCGGATGCATCTCAAGAAAACTAACCCTGAGGTGTATTGCTATGTGAGAAGTGGATTTGCGTTAAGAGAAAGGAATGTTATGTGTGTGTGTGTGTGTTTTCTCTACACCTTCCGGTATCATTGTGGTGTATTTTCCTCACTCAGTCGTAGTTTCGTCTCCTCCACAGACGGACAAATAACATAACTTTCTCTTACTTTTAATGCTGCGAAGATGCAGAAGAGAGAAGAGAGAGGAAAAATATGAAGACCATGATAATCCGGTAGAAGCAGAATGAGTAAAGAAAGAAAGAGACCGAAATGGAGCGGATGGGATGCATAAAGTACGGAGGCTACGAGGGAGTGAACTTCTTGAGAATTTTCATTCTGCGAGTTAGGGAATTCACTTCTCGTCCGGTTCTTTTTATTATATTTATGCATAACAACAATGCTGGGAGACGCCAAAGCAGGTTTTTTTTTCAGTTTTGCTGCGCTACAGATGGCCCTGTGTTGTGTGCGTGTAGCATTATTTAGATGTGTACACCAGAAACGCAGTTATGTTGTTCTATCATTTGCAAAATAGCAAATTTTGTATTTATAAAAAAAGTAAGTCTAGTAAGAGGAATGTATCCAAGTTCCTTTATACTATTTTGTACATTTAAAATTTTTATTTGAGGGAAGAGAGGTTAATATGAATCAAGCTGGTTGTCTGGTTCCATGTACATTTGAATTTAAATAGAGATACAGCATGTAGCTTTGTGATATGTGCGGAGTGAAGGAAAGTGGTCTTCGATGTTGCATTATTTCTCCTTCATTATTTCTCCCTTGGGTTCGGCATGACTCCCAACAATTTTTCCCATTATTATATCATCCCTCCAAAAAAAGTGGAGTAGCAAACAAGCCTGTGTCTACACAGAACGCACAAGACATTCAGCTTGCTCTCTCTCTCTCTCATTTTTCCGTTTTCTCTGTACCAACAAGAGATACCCAAGTTGCATCATTGAAGTAGAACATACGATTATAAAATAAGAGAGCAGAAAAAAACCTTGTCCTGCTTCCTTCCCCTATGAATACTAGAAAAAAGAACATTGTATGAATTGTTAATCAAGTTCACGCTAAAAAAATCTCTCGTTTCCTTCGTCGTTACTTTGTTCAAATTGACTGAGAAAGGAAATGGAAATGAGAGGATAATGAAATGCGAAATACATTTAAGTATAGAAATACAAACAAAAGCAGGACTCCATCAGGTTCTCACGACTCCTTGTTTGGATTCTTGTTCCATATCTTTTTCTGACTGGTCCACCATGCTCCTCTTATTATTATTATTACTATTACTGTGCTACTACCAATTTAGGATCTCCAGACTCGAGTAAAATAATTCAGTCAAGAACAAGGTCAGCCATTCCGGCTCAACTCTCCCTCTTCTGTGTAGAGTGGGAATGGGGAGAGGGAAAATTTCCACATGGATTATTTATCCATGCTCGAGCGGATCATTTCGAAAGGGCTCATTCGCACTGCTCCATTACGGCAGTTAATAATTATTATTATGATAGGATTCATCAGTCTAACTGAAAAAGTTCAGCCATGCACTAGACTGGGCAATGTTATTAATTAGTTTCGCAATGCTCATACACACACTCGCAGAAATTTATATGTCGTTTGTATTCTCTGGAAATGCTCACCCTAGATAAACAAAATTAGCTGCCCATTTTTCTTTCGCAAATTTCATTAGTTCTCTCTCTCTCTCTCTCATAACTTTCTACGATATCCATGACTTGAAAACTAGGTTTGATTTAGTATGAATTTCCATACTTATAATAATTTTCGGGAAGTGTTTTCCTTGCTCCAGAAATAATAAAAACGTGCTCATGACAAATGGTTCAGTTATTTGAAAAACAATTCCTGAGACAAGACTCAATCATTGTTCCAGTTCCAGCCTGCATTCCTTTAGTATCCAGTGCACAACGCAATTCATGTCAAAACAGTTTTTGATGATTCTCCCTCGTTTCCCTGTCTTGTTTCGCATCACCTCTCCCCAGAGAAGAGTAATGAAGTAAAAAAGGGGAAAATACAATAGACTGAGCATCTCATTGTAAAATTAAAAAATTCTCCGTAAACACAATTCCCAGTATAATGCATGTATGTATTTGTGTTTGAATATATATTACATCCTAATCATCCAGCAACAGTACCTAAAGGGAAACTGGCTGAAAACTAGAGAAGCGGAGAACCAAATGGGAGGAAGGAAGATGAAAGGTTCTGCCTTAAGCACCTCTTCAGTTAGTTGTTCCTTTTGCTCCTGCAAAAAAAGATGCTTGATTGTAACAACTTTGTAGACTTCTATTCCTTCACAGTTGAGAATAGACAGTCACTAGGGTATGCTCATATCTACTCTTTGTAGTGCAACCTGTATAATTTACTGGGATAGAAAGGTTCTCCATATTTCTGCAGATTATCCTGATAAGATTCTGAATACAGTGGAACAATACTGCGAGAAATATCTAATGAGAAAATAAGGATCTCATCAGATCATCAGAGAGGCAATGCATTCAGACTCGACGTTCCCAT
>JAHZNF010001228.1:0-23539 GCA_027744215.1 Troglopedetes dispersus
TGATGCATGACTTGAACGAAAGGAAGCACAAAAAAAGTGAGAAAAAAGCTTGTTTAGGCTGTTTGAAATAGTAACGCATTTTCTTTCGTCCCAGATGCCGTTCTTTCTTCTCATAAGTAAAGGTTTGCAATTGGTATCCACCAATTGCACCACCTTAAACCATACGTTCATGTAATTATCTCATGCGTATAGAACATTATACAACAGCTCTGTTACATTTTCTTTGTATCTGGTTTGTTGGAGACATGCTCACTTACGTAAGTTTTTTAAAAGTTAGTCGGATAGCTGACGGACTCCTGACCAACTACACAACTGAAATTATGATGATTATTTTATGACTACCATTATCGCAAAATCTCCACACATTTTATGATGCATTCATGCTACGATACCAGAAAGAAGGGTGCTCTCAACTCTCAACAACATAAGGTACTACTACTTGCATGGTTTCCTCGCTCCTTCATGCGCATAATATGATGATTACTATTATGATGACCGACTCAACCAGTTTCCTATTCATTTGCCTGCTTGGTTGCTAATGTTTTTTTGCTCATCATCGTCATCTTGACACTTTCCATTTCCTTCCTCCCTACGTTACTCGACTTCAAGCCAGTTGTAAGGAAACACTGCACTGATGAGTAGGCGATGTGATAGATAATGGAAGTGCGGCTTTACTGTGCGAAATAGTTTTATGGTTTTTTGCTATTTGTGGAGTTGGTATAATTCTCATTGTTGTAAATGTGATTGTAAACGAGGGATGATGACACTTTGCATCCTTGCATTAATGCATGTTTGCAGATATTACGACATACATGCCCTGCCTTAACGTTTTTCACGTTTCCATAATAAAAGTAATGTTGTGTTTAATTCTTATCAAGCACATTTTATCACTGTTTTCATTCATTCCTGTTGATATATTGAGAAAAGCAATACGGTAATTAAGGTTGGAATGATAAAAAAGGAGGAAATCGGTAAAGTTTATAATATAATGCTTCTAAACGAAGTTACAGACATAAAATTTGCGATGTTGCAATGTCGGGAATCCTACATCACATGATGATTGAATTTTAGGACTTTTTCTACTAAAATATGTAATATGCTGCTGATATCCCACGCGAAGAGTTTTGACGCTGTTTAAACTAGAATTGGATCACATCATAGAACAATAGAAACTAATTTTAAGAGCACGAAACCGCCAGCCAAGTAAAAATTTACTCATCTCTTTGTTCTGTCTTCTGAGTAATCTCTCTTGCACCAGTGCCAACTGTAGCATTGACATTGTGCGCTTGACGTAGTAGCCCTTCCTTCAATGAAAAGAAATTTGTCATGATATTGTGTAAATTCGAATTTTTTTAAAAATTGAATTCATGCAAACTTGCACTGTTTGGGTATATTCAAAGGAAATCAAAGTTACTAGAGCGAGAACTTGAAAACTTTTTTTCTTCACTTGTCAAACTGTCAACGAACCTGTGTCATGCAAGGAATTTACGCACAAAAGGATTTCAAGAAGAAACTGAAAGTGTTTGATGCATGTAAAGGTGGGTTACAAGAAGGAAATTACAATTAACGACCTTCCTATTTTCGAAATACACAACTCCTAAAAATATCCTCCAATGGTTCAATGTTATAATATCCTAATTCTATCTTATTTAAATAATAAAATGATCCCCACAATGTAATACATTCCTTTGGAATTTAAGTAGTTTTTTTTTTCAAATTATTTCTCGAAAGAAATACATTGTCAAAGTTTAATGAATAAGCAAAATTTTGTAGTATCAACGAAAGTGAAATGAACAAAAAGAGGAATAAGTTGGGCGGTTTCTGTGTACCTTGCTTTTTGTCTCATGAACTCAACTGTTGTGTTTGAATCTCCATATTTAAATTTGCTTGGGTGAATTTTTTTTTAAATCAGACAAGCGTGCTTGCGGCACGCTACCTTTCAGAGTTCTGTTAGTACTATAATTTGCTCTTGATATAATATTGGGCGTTATATTAGTATGAGCCGCGTTATTCCTACTACGTATACTTTATTTAAACAATATCCACGTGCAGCCTCTTAATAGTAAAAGTGTGAAGACCAGTAAGAGTTGAGGATGTGGACCATGACCATTATTAATATATAGTAGGAAGCAATGAAAATAATATTGCATGAAACTTAGCATTATTTTTTGGTTTATAGGCATAAGAACCTTAATTTAAATAAATACTGAAGTGTTTTTGTCGGAAGTCGGTTTAAAAAGGAATAGGAATATATTTAATTATAATAAGTTATCAGCTCTGTATTCTAATGCAATTTAGGAGCATTTATCAAGTATCACGCCGCACCGTTCTTACTACTTACGGTATATTGTTATGATAAGATCGATTTCGCTTTCTCTTCCAATTCCGCGACTTCGCCAAATTAATGTTATAATTTCCTACCTGCCCTGAAGTTAAATTATCCATAGCACAGAAACCAACGAAATAACCTAGGTACATACATACACAAGGAATTGTAAAAAAAGTTTTCAATCTTACCAGAATGATAAAGATGAAAATGATGAAGGTTCCGTTGTCCCGTCCAAAATTCGGAAGGTCTTGCACCACATACACTTATTACAATGTAACTTTCCTATACCCCTATCAGTAAATCACACCAAAGTGTAAATATTATTATTAATATTTCTGAGTGACTGTCACCTCTTTGGTTCCCAGTCTTCAACTGACATGCTCTTTGTGAAGTCCATTGTGTATTTATATTAAAGTGAAACTTTGCCTCGTCTTCGTAACACATCTTTGATGCAAGATATGCAAAATACTATATATATTGCAGATTTGGTAAAGTCAAGAAAACCAAGTACTCAGGCACTTGTTCTGCTGAACAAAAACCCTTCAGAGAACGTGAATGATGCCGGCAATGTGTAAGGGTTGGTTATGGTTGGCAATTCCTCTGAATGTAGCAAACTGTCAAGAAATTCCCAATTGTTGCAGCAATAACACAACTTCAAGAGAAAAAAACCATTTAAAGTTAACTGAGTAATGCATTTTATGATCAAAAAAGGATGTTGTGAGATGTAACTCAATATACAGCATTTAACAGATAGTCATTATTTTTAGTAGCATGACGTTGCGAATCTTTGAAAAACTTATATCTTTTTAGCAGCATATCTGTGAGCATGTTAGTGAAGGAACGTATCTACGAGACACTTGATCATATAAGTAACTTGACGGGAGGAGGACTTGAAGGTATAACAGGCAGCATAAACTTAAACAGGCTTGTGCATGACAGAGTGAAGGAGTTGTAAAAAAAGGAATGGTTCTACAAATTGAAGGAACGAGCATTGTCTGTGCTGCTTTAGTTCTTTGGGAAAACCCCATATCACACCACACAATTTTCTTTGTTACGCAGTTCATGGCAATTTGCAGTAAAACTATATGATTGTTGTTTGCGACTTGCTTGGCTTCCCATTGTTATGTAGGCTAGACGCAAAAGCAAACTTATCTAACAATAGTGCAAGTGATTGTTAGAAGTGAGTCAGTTTTGTTGTGTTGCTCTGACAGATATGTATGGAATGCTGAGCAAGGATATCTAAAAGGGCTACGTAGTTCCCAAGCAAATAGGGTTTTCACGATTATGTAATCGCTTGCTTATACTTCTCTTTTATCTGCTTTATCGCTTTTACGCATCGCTGTGTAGACAAAGGATTATATTGCAAAAAGTACACGAGAGTAAATACATTAACAAAATGGGGACTGGATAGGCTGGGGGACCCTTCATTGCACACAAGTGTGGTGAAGCCGGATTTCCCCGTGCAAATAGGCCATGTGAATTTAGTTTTTGAAGCAAGATTTTTCAGTAAGCTACCGAGTAATTTTTTGTAAAAAAGTACATCCTGAATCGTTACACATCAATCATTCTGCAGCTTGAGCTTCTTCGCTTAGTTAATTTTGGTAATCTTTCTCTAAACAAATGAATGTGTCAAGAAGCCATTGAACCCTTGATTTATTTATTTTTCTTCCGGTGCGGTTGAAAATCTGCAGAACTAATAATTTAACGTTAAACCCTTCTAGTTAAATCCTTGCCCAAACAGATCTTGTACGTGAATAAGTTCTTCAAATGGCAAACACTAATACACAAAATACTTACAAATGGTTCATTTAAAAATTAGACATTCATTTAAACTACTTGTAGTTGTGATATTTAACAGATGATGAGCGAATAATTGCGAAGTGACCTCTCACGTCCTGGGTAAAATTGCAAGAACAATCCGAATTTGTTTGTTATTTCGACAGTGTTTTTCTTTCCATTTTGTTACATAGTGCATATATTATGCAAATGATTTGGGTTATTATTAGCTCATACATTTTTTCCACATTAGACGATAGTGGAAATAACCTGAGAAATTACATAATTTCTGAGAATGTTTTACTTAAAAAAACAAGGACAGAGCCGATGACGGCTGCATGCAACTAGGTGGCTCGAAGATGTGTCATGAGTCATTGCAATTGCAATGCACTTTTTGAAAATATATAGGCTTGCTAGTCTATGCGCCCACTGTTGTGCATTATGCCGGGGAATCCTCATGCAAGTTGCATCTCTGCGTAATAGGGTCATAAAAATACATGTAACATTGTACATACAGTGAAATCGCGTTATAAGAATATCGGATATAAGAATAATCGCGCTATAAGAATAGGACAAATTCCCCCCGAGACTTATAGCATGTCAATTTACCCGTTTATAAGAATATTCGTTATTAGAATAATTTCGCTATAAGCATAGAATTTTTCGTTCCCGTCGACAAATTTCAACTCGTTATAAGAATAAATAAAAAGTAAAGCACTCAATGTCCTGCTGAATAAAGGCCTGGCGGCAAAACATTCACTCTTAAGTTCGACTCCTGCTACGAGTAAATAATACGAAAACATACCACAGTAATACCTTGCAGTTGTACGTGTCAAAAAAGGTTTGTTATAAACATTTTGAGATGGTAAGCTCAAGCAAAGTAGGGGAGAAAAGAATGTTACTTTTTTAACGAGAAAATGGGCATTTTTCCTGAGTTAAGGTCGAGTTTACCGCAGATAAAATTTTCAAAAAAATTAGGAACTCCTCAGTCCAACCTCAGCAAAATTTGGAGAGATCGGGAAGTCATCGAAAGTTCATTCAGACAGATCAGTGGGAAGGTAAAGAAGCAACGTGGACATACCTATTAGTTGTCATCCAACATTGCTGCAAACACTGTAGGTATAAACATGTGTTGCAGAGTAGAATTGTGATTGTTTTTGTCGCTTGATTCTCAATTCTCCTAAGATTCTGCTTTGGGTACACTAATTGGAATTGTAAGTGTAGTCATAAGGAGAAGATGATAAAATCTTAAGCACATTAAATGTGTCTTCTTGCTGAAGTGTTTTGTGTGTGTATTGCGCAAGGAAGAGCTCCGGTGGTGGGGATAAGAGTGCGAAATATGACGACTATGGATATGGTAATTTGTAAACTTTAATGGCTAATTGATATTAAATTTTGTTAGTTTAAAATAGGTATGATGAGCACAATTAAATAAGTCTACTTACGATTACGAAGGCAATATGTGTGCCATTCTTTTAAGAAAATATTAACGGAGTTATTATGAAATTATTGATGATGAGCGCAATGCGTGTAGCACGTGTCGTAGATTTATTATAAGCGTGAAAATCTATTTCAGAGTGCAAAGATGTTATCTTCCTTGCGCTGATTCCCGGAGATTGTGCCATTATGCGTTACATGTTAATGGTTGAAATGCAGAGCTCTCTTAAGAAGTATGTAATAAATGTACCACTGCAAATAGTGGGACATGGGAAATCCTAATAAATGACAGAAAAATATTACTTAGTATCGTAGGAAAAGCTTAAACTTGCATTTGTGTATAATAAACCTTCTTGCCTGTTTGTATTTGCAATTATAGTTCGGTATTTCAGTGTCCTACAAGAGGATACAAAAAACTATGACTTGATAATACCTTGTGGATCGAATGAGGATTGTTATTAATTTTTTAACATGGCATTTCTGCAAATGCTTAGTTAGTTAGTATTTAGAAAAGAAACCGGAAGTAAATAATTAGGAATTATTTGATCTGACATGAGCCATGTTTGCTCATTCTTACATAACATGGATTTTTCAGTTTTTATAACCAACCACAACGCTGCATGTGCACACAAAAACCAACAAGATATAATGTAGCTATATAGTATATAGTATAGAGGCAGGGGACGAGTATATAGGCCCTTCATTAATTATATCACTAAACCCATCAAGCTGTTGCAGAAACTTGCGAAGCAATAAAAATTTCAAAAAGGGCTGACGCCCAACATGATTGCTCATCATCATCACAACTATTTTGTATACTTGAGCAAAATTCTCGATTTTTTGCGTGAAACTTTCTCCCGGATCTTTATGTCATGCTGTATATTTTAAATAAAATTCATGACCAAAAAAGCAGAAAAAACCCTGAAGCTATTACTGAAACCACACGAAACCATCATGCTGTGTAGTTTGCACCATAAATATTCGCTTGCAATTTTGCTGGCACCTCAAGAATTGTTCCCGGATTCAAACAACAGACTACCGTGATTGTTTGAATCAATCGAAAAATAAAAATGAAAGTTTGCTGGAGAAACCAAGCGAAATATTTTTATAAAAATAAATGCAAATTACGAGTAACGTATTTATTTTCCCTCAACAAGGCAGCAAAATTCGTTTACCTACATAATTGTTTTGCTTCTTCTGATTTTCTTTCTTTCATTCAGTAGATCTTCTTCCAAAAGTGCATTTAGATTTATTTATTAGTTTGCTTTTGGTGAAATGGCGAAATTGGAAATTGGTCTTCTTGTTGCATGCATGACATATGTACTATTGACCGTTGAGTATTTGAGAAGCAGGCTCTTGAAATAAGAATGGATGGTCTATTAAGAATTTACTCAAGTAATGAATCAGTTAAGAACTTTTGATTCTGTGTTCTGGCTACTAATATGACACACCGTTCGCACGTATAGGAATCCGAACCGAATTTACCTGTTTGCCTTCATACAATGCCATTTTCCTTTTAAGTTGAAAAATATTATTACTTTCAAAAGTTGGCTGTAAACTAAGAAAAAGATAATGATAGACAAACTCATGGCTGTGTCCGTTTAAATAAAGTAGATTACATTTATTTGTGCAGTGATATCGATCCAGGAGATCTTCAGGTAGAGCAACAAAACTTGTTCACAGTTGTTTTGTTAACCACTCACCAAAACATCCTGAACCTCTACGAATCTATCAAAATGTTGGATGAAGTAATTCTAGCGGAATGCTCTGATGAGGAGGAGTTTGGGAAATCAGGGTTGTCGGTATATAAAAATAATATAAATAATAAAATATTAAATATACAAAGTTTGCACTGAAACTATTAAGTATTACATACTCAATTTTTTCTGGATTTGCTTTTGCAGCATAAAAGCAACTGGTCCCCTAAATTTGAAGAGGTGGGGGTTCTCTATCAACGAATAAAAAATGAAAAATGCATAGAGTTCCAGTGGAAGTGTCCGGGCAGAAGAAATCCCAACGAGGAACAGAAAAAGTCTGAAGTTAGCGAAAGACCTGCTGTGGAATCTATGTAAGATATTTTGGCTCATTTTTTAGAAACACATTCTGAAAATAAATTTAGCTTGCGTGGTAGAATATATGGTCAAACTTGTGTATGTAACTTCATTGAAAATTAACTTGTTTGCAACAGGGATACTTCAGGTGCGTACGACTTTGATTTTGATGATGACGCTGATGCTGGTCCGGTTCCCCAGAAACTACCTTCAAAAACTTCAACGCCGAAAAACACCACCAAAAAGCGGACTACTCTTGCAGGAATTGTTGCAAATATGGAAAAACACAGAATCATGGACAAATTGGGTGATGCTCCCTCGAAATCTTCAAACAATTAATATATTTTGCCTGTTTAAATGAAATTTTTTGATCTTCCATTCACCAAATTAAAAGTACAGGAAAAAAATTTGTAATATCTTTTCGAATGGAATAGTTATTGGTTTATAATAAAATTAGTTTGTAAATTCGTGTAGATTATTGTCTGTAAATGAAATTCATAAACTGCTGAACAACAATATATTAAAAAGTAAAATAAAGTAAGTATGTTCATGTAAAATACGTAAATAATTTTCTTTCAAAATAATCCAGGATCGCGTATTTACACGATGCATACGATTAATTTCCGCAAACTGATTTGACATGAAACTGTGAGTGGTGCAGTAAAATTTTTCATAGTGCTAAAAAGTGCATTAAGCTTGTTGACTAAAAAACTTTAACCACGAACAAAGTACGAATGCCACTATTGCCACTTAAAAAACTTGGGTTCCTTCGGTTTCCAGTTTGCCACTTATTACCCCAGATTTTTGCATGCCTATTCCAAAGTGTATCATTCTCAACGGTTGTATCTACACAGTAGTTCTGCGTCGTTCGTGATTTCTTGCTTTATGGGCACGATAAAATTCGTGACAACAGAAAATAACGGAATAGCAAAAAGGCAATTGCGACTATTGCGAGTCAATGCTATGCACATCACTCATTTTACATTTTTTAATACATCAACAGTTTATTCGGCTGCGGCCGTGTGTGTAAGGTTAAGGTTAGTCAAAGCAGCACCTCCCTCATTTTCAATTCACGCTCGGTCGGCTCGGTTCGTTGAGTCAATTTTAATGATTTAAGTCTTTAATTTAAGTCTGAAGTACGTTAGGGTGAATTGTTGTTTGTCAATTAATAATCACATAATTCAACTAGAACCACATCTGTTATGTCAATAGTTTTTCCACATTTCATGTCCTACTTCCTACCATAAAATAATCAATCTATACGTATTTCGATTGATTCTACTGTCCTTCCAGAAACGAGTGCGGTTGCCTAGAACAGAAATAATGTCCGACAGTGGTGATGATATTACAGCAGCAGAGGATGACGAGCTCCAATCCTCCAGTGATACGAAATCTACCAGAGTCTCCATCTTGAATCGCCTGCAGTCGTTCCGCTGTAACACAAAATTGAATTGCAACGTCAGTAGACTTGTGGCGACGAGAACGAGGCCTCTACAGAAAACTCAAGATGCAGATGTTCCGAACATTCACAAGGAGGAAGGCAAAATGCTTCCGGATGCGATGAACCGTGGTGCAGATGAAATTTCTTCGCTGATGAAAATGGAAGAAGATCAAAATAGTAGCATTCTTGACAAAAAGAACCTTGATCCGGAAGACGGAGTGACCATTGTCCCAGAAAGCGATGATGAGGAAGGACTGTCGGTTTTGTGTGCGGAAAACCTGAAGAAAGAAGTAGATACGAAGACACCAAAAGAAAATGTCATTCGAAGAATTGACCGTGGAGTTGTTCACCAAATTTGTTCTGGTCAGGTAAAACTGATTTTTTTTTAATTTTTGAAGAGAAGAATTTTTCAATTCCTCATGTTTTAGATGAACAATAAAATACTAAGTGCAATAATCTTTTTTACTTGCTCTCAGGTTATCGTCACATTATGCACGGCGGTGAAAGAACTTGTCGAAAATAGTTTGGATGCTGGCAGCACTCAAATCGACATACGCTTGGTGGAGCACGGTAGCAAACTGATCGAGGTGTCTGATAACGGAAGTGGCATTGATGAGATAAATTTTGAAGGGCTGGGTATGAAGATAGATCAGATTTATTTTTAAAAAATAATATTGTACTTGGCTACATCAGTATTATAATTTAGGTACAATTTATTTCGCTTGTAGTATTGAAACATCATACATCCAAGATAACCGAGTTCGAAGATTTAGGAAACATTACCACATTTGGATTTCGAGGGGAAGCTTTAAGCTCACTATGTGCTTTGTCAACTCTAACCGTAATAACGAGAAGTAAGGACAGTGACCAAAAAGTTGGATACAAGATTGACTATGATAACAATGGGCGAATTGTGTCGAAGTCACGATGTGCTCGTGAGTTTGGAACAACTGTGGTTATGAAGGATCTGTTCCATACTTTACCAGTGCGGCATAGGGAATTCTTGAAAAATCTTAAAAGAGAGTTTCACAAAATGACAAATGTTTTGTATGGCTATTGTCTGATTGTCGATGGTGTCAGGTACTGGCAAATTAACAATAATATGACAAGCATTCTCATTTCAATCCGAAAATTAAAAAAATGTGACTTCAACATTCCAGAATTTCCTGTACAAACCAAGTTGGAAATGCTGCACCGTCCAGCATACTAGGAGTACCTGCCTTTAAGTCGATGAAAGAACGCATTGTAGGATTGTTTGGAAGCAAACAAGTAAAGTTGCGATACCATTAAAATACCGATATTTTGATAGGACCATGTCTAAACTATTGTACAATAGAATTTATGAAAACTTACTTTTGTTTGCTGACTGCCCCAGCTTTCATTACTTCTTGAAGTGAAGCGCTGCGAATCCATACCTGAAGAGATCTTGACAGAATATGGTTTGACTGAGAAAACCTATGAGCGAAAATATGACCTGGAAGGTTTTATTTCCCACCCAAATCACGGACGAAGTTCTAGCGATCGCCAATTTTTCTTTATAAATTCCAGGCCCTGTGATCCAACCAAGGTGAGATCAAAAACAATTTGAAAGGTTAATATTATTATTGATAGTTTTGGCTAACGAAATTAAGGACGTCGTCATTTTGTTCTTTATTCCAGATTACCCGATTAATAAATGAGGTATATCATCAACGCGGTGTATGTAATAGCCGTCAGCAAAGTCCGTTCATCTGTCTCCATATAAAAACGCCACATGAAAACGTAGATATAAATGTCACTCCAGATAAAAGAACCCTCTATGTGCAGAATGAAAACATACTGCTTGCCACTTTAAAGGTAAGCATTTACTAAAATTTGAACTCGATTATAGGTTGCCTCATTTCTTTTAAGCATTTTCTGTATGTCAATCACAGAATACAGTTTTTGGTCTGTCTATGTCAATATGGTGAAAGGGGTTTTTATACTATTATACAGGCAACCTTGACTCCAATTCTTACTGATGCAGCATCCTCCTACATTCCTGCCGGCGTTAGTTCATTTACACAACTCGAGCTGCTGCAATTTCGGAGTGGTGGGAATACGTCGAAGTTGAACAACGAGAACACATTGTCTTTATCTTCTTCTTTTCACTCTGAGGTTGACATGGAAGAGGGCGAAGGAACTCCGTTGTCCTCGACCGGCTTTGATCGTCAGTATTCTTCCAGCTCAGCGGGGATTGGAAGGGTTCGTTCAACCATCGATCGCACCAACGCTTTTGATAAAAGTATCAGTACAAGGTCAGATAGCAGTATTACCTTTGGATGTAGAAAAAAGGCACCTGCCAGTTCTTTCAGTTCTTCAGGCTACAAACGAATTAGAAATTCTGATTCTGAAGACTCTCCACTTCTCGATACCGACGACAACTCAAAGTTGCCAAAATTGTTCAGTTCCTTACAAAGATTTGAGGCTGTGGATAAAATCCGTTATGGTGAGAGTGGTTTGGAACAAATAAAAAATATATCGAGCAGTAATCCCGTAACTGATTCTGAATCAACTCAAGATAGCAAGTTTGGAGATTCTGTGTTCAACTTTAATCGAGAGGATAATAGCAGCGATGACAGTGACGTAAAAGTTGTTTATGATGACGAAATAGAAAGTGAAAGTGAACTTGCTGAATTAAGGCGAATGCGTAAAAGTGTGGTCATTAGTGTTGACTGGAGACGAATTTCTGCGGAGCTAATTTCCGCAAAAAAGAAAGAAGAAAAGAACGCTACCTCAGTTAATTACGCAAGGCGTTTCAGAGCAAAAATTGCACCAGAAGATAATAATGTAGCGGAAGAAGAACTGAAAAAGCAACTGACCAAAGAAATGTTTGGCAAGGTAAGAATTATAGTGCAAATTTTTCGTTTCAGTCATTGTTTGTATCAATGAAATCTCGAAAGAAGAGTGACTTTGTGGGTGGGCTAGGTGCTATGTAACAAGCATGATGTTAGAAGAATTTACTATGTTATACGCAGGATGAGATTGAACTGACTGAAAAAATATTTTATATTTTTACTGTTTAACAGTCAGTGGGTTTCTGTGTGTGCACGTAAGCATGGTTTATTTATGGCACTTTCTACGATAACTTAAAACTGGCACGTAAAACTGTTGTTTTGATTTCAGATGGAAATACTTGGCCAGTTCAATCTTGGCTTTATAATTGTTAGGAACGGTCCAGACTTATTTATTGTTGATCAGCATGCGTCAGATGAAAAGTATAATTATGAAGACTTGGAAAAAACGACCGTGTTGCAGGGTCAGCAACTCATTCAGTAAGTTTGTTTCTAAATTTTGCACTAAACATAAAACATACTGTATCGCTGCCATTGTCGACGGATTACATAGTGAATGCTTACGTCATTGATATGACTACTTATGCAGCCCTCTGGAGCTTCAACTTCCTGCCATTAGCGAAAACATAATAATAGACAATATTTCCGTGTTTCAAAAGAACGGATTCGACTTTATCATTACGCCTGACGGTAATAATTTATTTTCCCCCTAATGTATACAACATTAGAGCTCCTCGCATGTTTTAACCTTTGCGCATTGAACATGTAGATGCACCAACAAAAAGAGTTAAGTTATCAAAAATCCCATATTCCAAGAACACGGAATTCGGAAAATCGGACATCGAAGAACTGATTTTTATGTTAGAGGTAAGTCAGACAACTGGACGACTTGTCATTTCACGTACGTATACATAATTTGGATGGGTTACTATTTTACTGAAAGCCTATGTATTTGATTGATTGTATGTTTCGTTAGGACGTCTCGGAAAAAAGCTTCTTTATTATCGTTTTTCTGAAGCCGAAACCAAACTAAATTAGTACAGATTTAAACAAAAATTGTCTTATCTTTCCTTTTAAAAGAATTGTCCTCATGGACGACCTACAATCAGGCACCTAATAAATCTAAACCTCCTACCTGACTTGGATCTGAACAAGTTCAATCACTGATACTGATGCGTGATTTTAATAGAAGTAAAGTTTTAATTAGTTAAATGAATGCTCAAAGTGCAAAAAATTGTCTATAAAAGACTATAAAAATGCACCCCTGAGTGTAACTAACAATTTGTTATGAAATCAAAGGAAACATTTCCAAAACTCTCCATACAATGACTAATGCTGATGAACTCATATCTAAAGTAAGAATACCTGTGCTATACTAAGACAGGAGTGTGATGTCACCCATGTTATTTTTGTACCTTGATTGCTGTAATAATTAGTACAAGTTGTAACAA
Source organism: Troglopedetes dispersus (assembly GCA_027744215.1). Classification (NCBI taxonomy): domain Eukaryota; kingdom Metazoa; phylum Arthropoda; class Collembola; order Entomobryomorpha; family Paronellidae; genus Troglopedetes; species Troglopedetes dispersus. The sequence goes on from JAHZNF010001228.1 coordinate 13,299, forward strand.
CATTTGAGTTTACGACGGGAAGAATTTATTAGTATGTGCTCATACGAATGTGACTTTACAATTGTAGTTCCTCTAATATATCATTTTACACATTGCTGGAATGGAAATACTAACATACGTGTTGAAATTTGTTTGAATGTTTATAAAGAAACATTCAGAGATTTCCATTACAATTTGTCCATTTATTTTCATGTAACATGTACAAAAACACAAAAGAATGATAATTACCAAGTTTCTTTTGTGTCCCATTTCGCCAACAAGAGAGGTGATCAACTGAAAATAAATTTATCTGTGAGTAAGCAGGCAAGTTGAACTTGTTCAGCTTAATCGCGGGCACAAAGGCAATTACTGTCAACAGTCCAGTAGCCAGCATCATTTCATTCATATTCATAAGGCTTTGTTCAAACTTGTCCATGTTGTTCATCATCCACACGCTGCACAAATTCGTATTTCCACACTAGGTACCCCATTCATTACGACTTGCAGAATGACATGGCACGTAACAATCGGGATTACCAGTATCACGTCCAACCAAGAAGTCTTTACTTCTGGTGATAATTTCGGGATTCATAGGACAAGAAACACAAAGAATCTGATTTTTGGAGCCACATAAAGTAATGTTCATAAACTTGAAAGCTAAAAAGTCTTATGAGGGCTTATGAGTATGAAACGTTGTAGTTTACTGAAATATCAGCATCAAGCCACGCTGTTTATCTTTGCCTCTTTGACCAATTCAATTATTATTACAATTGTATGTAGCCACTGTGTGCACTGTGCACCTACTCGCTTTTTCTTCAGAGGATCATTGGTTTGCATCATCGTTCCGTAAAAAAAGGCATTTGTGCCACACAAAAAAATTTATGAATGAAATAAGTTTTTCTCGGAAAATATCCCATTGCGTTTGCCAACATATAATAACAGAGACCTAAACAAATAAGAAAATTCAAGTGTTTTCTTTGGCGAATGCATTTATTTCATGATGATCCAACTTTCAGGATTCTTCAACATAGAAAATGTAAAGAAAGGTGCAGCACGCTCACTCACATCATGTAATGAGTGCACCTCTACCATCATACAACTAGAGTTAATTTAACTTAATTTGCATAAGATGTGACATGTTGTGAAACATTTTATTTTACAAACATGACGAGAGTAAAGTATCTATCCCTGGTCCCAGCAGCGACAACAATTCCCGATGCGTCGACGCAACAATGGGATAAACAGTGAACAAGAGCAGGGTACAAAGGAAAGAATCGCAAGTTAACTTTTTCAAAGTGAATAAATTTCACGTAATTTAGGTAGTCGCAGTTTGATTCAAAATCAGGTTCGACTGCCACTGATTAAAGCTATTAAATTGCTGTTCGAAGCCAGAATTCAAGTTCAATATTACAACTTTCAGTATTACTTGCTCATACAAATGTTGTCGTTTGTAATTTATGTTTAGTGGCTGATGGTGTTGTACTTTTGGTGGCAGGATAACTAGGATAAGTATTATTCCGTAATTTCTTCAACAGGTGACAGGTGTTTTAATGGAGACCTCACAACAACCACTTGTTACACAACTTCCAATTGTATATTTACAACAGTGAATAGGGACTTTCCTGCATTCTTGGGCTCACGCACTGCAATCACTGAAGTATTATTACAGTCAGTGAGAGAGCAAGAGCAGCTTACGTGGCTTTCCTAGTCTTGTTTCTGAAAAATTAATGAAAAAAATATTGGTTGAAAAAAAAACATAATTTTCTGATGAAACTAATATTTATAATTAAGGAATGATTGATGTGAAAGACTGGCAGCCACTGAAAATAAACTGCAACTGACTAGAAAATGACTTGACTCAACTTCCTACTTACCTTGCATTTTAAGTATTTACACATTTATAAGTGATCAACATATAATTTTCTTATATTACTATGCTTCTAGAAATTAGACGAAATAAACTTAATTATTTTATTGCTTTTTTATCGTATATAAAAATTCTTTTACTCATCAAGAGAGGATATGTATGATAAAAACAATAGAATTTTGATTGGGTTCAAGTTCTACACACATACAAATCATCAAGATCAAATTACCTTTTGTTAATATCATTAGTCAATTATTTCCACTCCAACAAATTAAAAGGAGCAACCTCCATATGCATACCGTAAAGATACAAAAAAATGTGACGTGTGCGTGGAGTGAATGGAAAGCCGGGAGACGCCTACTTCTGCTCACCACAAGCCATTGCGAAATAGTCGTGTTTAAATATCCATAATACAAAAATTCAGGTTTACTCCTCCTTTATATGAATGCTTGGACAAGGTTTGGCGATAATGTTTTCCCTTACACTACAAATTTTTATTTGAGAAAATAAGAAATTAATACAATTTGTCGAATTCCAACCCACATCTTTCGGCTTACTTAGTGCATTTCTTCTGCTTCCAAATTTCCAATCCACTGACTGGAATCTTGGCACCTTTGCTTTGGTGAATGCACAATTTTTTTGCATGTTGCATTGAATAATTTTTACTGGGGCAATGTGTTACTTGTTGTAACCTTATGCGTGAACAAACTTCAGGGAGATATCCGTGGACCCTATAGGAATATCAAGTCAGTCTAATTTATAGTGATCCGTGTACGCCAAGAAGCATTTTGCGCAATAAATGTTAGGCTGACTCGAGACACTTTGTTCGTTAATTATTCAGCAGATTATTTTTTATTTAGTTTTCCTTCCTTTGAGGAAATTATTCCATGCACAACCAAGATAAAGCCAATTCTACCGTGGCAGAAGCACATTTTAAAAATTCCACCTCGAATCTCCATGTTTCGCGACAGCCAACAGACCAGACCAAACCAGCTTACTACTTTTATTACATACCTCATCTCAGAGTTCTTTCATTGATTCTAAATATTAATAAATAGTCAAAGTTTCAAATAAATGCTCCTTCTAACGATTGGGCTCACTTCATCCGAATCGTTCGCATTCGCATTCTAAAATATGTTGTACATACTAGGCTTGCAACGAAACTTATAACAAGTGCAAAATAATGAACAATTAGTATTTTTACTTAATAAGTGTGGAGAGATTAGAAGTCTGCAGAAGCGCATGGGGCATAAAAACAGCTTTTCATACCATATAAAGAATTCGTATTTTAAAATTACAACAGCTGGGCAGAAAATAACTTATCTCGTCATTAAAATGTTCAACACTCCGATTGCGAAAAGGCTGAAGCTCCCATGCAAAGTAATTTACTTTCATATTGCCCCTTAAGCAGATACACAAAGATTTTTCTTTGTTTTACGCTGTTATACCAAGGAAGCTCAGCCTAAGTTTCGTTGTCTTTTCAACTAGTCCGTATACTCACAGATATATTCCAGTTTTTTTTTCGTTCCGTTGTGTGAGAATGATTCGGATGCTGATTCAACAAACGCGAGATGGGATATGTTCAACTTTGTTAACGCATACAGTGAAAATAATATTACAGTAGTGGGAAGTCACCTGTCAGATTTTTTCAACCATATTTATCAGATGTCAGATATTCGTCTCTGACACTTTCGCTTGACTAAGGTAGAAAACATGTTCCTAATTAAAAGTTCAAAAGCCCTAATAATTCCTTCCTCTGCTCGTAAATTACAACATGTATTGGCGTAATAAGTATGAGTAAATAAGAGTATAATGTTAATACATTATCATGTGCCTCACTCTGTTCCGAAAAAAGGATTGCGTTCACGTGTACGTATGTCCGTCTCTCAGAAGCAGAAACGATCCCCAATATTTAGTCTTATCTTAAAGCTTATTGCATTTGCTTTCAAACTTTGTCTAAATATTCATTAGGCTTGCACCATTACATACAACCAACGAATACACTATAGATTTTATTTTCATAAAATTAATAAAATTGTGATAAACCATGCAAACAAGGTTTGAAAAACAAATTTTTAAATCCAACGTTGCATCACACAATCCTGTCAAAATCCTAATTAACTATTAATTGGTTCATCAACTGGTTTTGCAAAAACAGTTGCATGAGAAACTGAGCCATTACATCAAATTAGCATTAAACTTGAAATCGGGTATTGGAGTTGCACGTAGCGTGTCAGGGTTCGTAAAATTTTAGCCCTTGCTTTCAGCGTTTCAACCAGTCCTTAGACTGAGACTCTGACACGCATTCGGAAAATCAACTCTATTACGTACTCAGCCAATTCACCCCTGCTTTCTTTTCCTTTTTTCTCTTTAATTTCTTTTTGTAGGTTTCACTGTTGGTAAAAAATCTTATTTTGTGATTATTATTTCATTACCCCAACTAAAAATCTTGATGAATGCTTGAAGTGAAGTATTTTAGAGATAAGAAATGGAGTGGAACGGATAACAAAAGTATTTTATAGTAAAAACGAAAAAAGGCCGAGAGATATTATATCATGGATCTGCTGGCATTAGTGGAAATCTGTACTACTGCTCAGCACACCCGCATCGTACAATAATGGCAGACTATATATACGGACAAAGTGGCAGATCTGTAGCGCAAGAAATGATGAAACGGTAATAATATGATGAGGATGACGAGACGTAGTTTGTAGTTTTGCTATGCTTTTGTGATAATCACTCTGCCAATGCAAAATCTCAAATTCCAGTTAATATGTATTAGCAGAAAAATGTACTAAAGGACTAACTAACAAGGACTGAGGTGAAGAGCAAGAGCGAAACAAGGTAGACTAATCGGTTTCCTTGTGTGAGGACTTCCCGATTGAAACAAAGATTGTCTGGTTGATAAGGTGTGAATAAAGGTATGACTTTATCTTACCAAAATTAAGAAAGGCAATGTTTTAAAATCTTTTTGAAATTAATCGACTTTTTGAGCCTTTCTTCTGTACAAGAAAGTTAGTGCATGCTTCGTTCCGCAGCGATTGTGCAAGTGGCAGCGCCAGCTGCCAGCCACTATAATATCTAATTTTACTACACATCCGAAATTGCTATTTCTTGAGAGTGAAACCTAGCTACGAATCATTATGTGGACATTCTTTGCCGAGGATTCTCCCGGAATCAACTAATATGCTGTGTTAGTTGTAACTCGTAAAAAACTATTTTAATTTTGGAAGGATCTCGGTCATTGTCACTTCCATGTGTTGCAAGGACTCACGAACATGAAATCAAATAATAAAATTGAAGGTTGCGTTTTGGGGACTGAAAGCATGGATCTATTCTAATTCCAGTATAGAGTGCTCAAAGGAAGGGAAGGATGTACAGATTTCAATTAAAGAATTACATTTTAGCGCATAGATATTTTCAGATGCGAAGAAACGAGATGCACATAAATGGAGACTTATTCTCAACCAACTGTTTCCTTTCAGAATTCCAGAGAGTTGGTGAGGGACACTGAACTGACGCGCAAGGTTGATTAATTATAAGGAGATGCGTTTAGAGAATATTATTACATTGAGTGTTTCCTTGAAGTAATGTCATGTATCAGCTTGTACTTTTGGACTTACAACTTCCAAAATGCTAACTCCAGCGGCAGTTTTCATCCATGTACATGTAGTCTCTCAACAGCAAAGCGGACTCATCGCTCGGTATTTTTAAATATCGAATCATTTCCATCGTGAACTCGTGTTATCGTTACTTGAACATAACGTAGGTATAAGGGCATTTGGTGTTGGTTTGTTTGTACCTTTGTAACACATTTATTTTTTCACCTCATATCCGCCTCTCATACCAGCATCTCTGCGTACTTTCCTGTCTCAGAATGATTCAGTTTAGTCATTCAACTGTCTTTTTAGACTATTTTTTTCTATTGTTGTGGTAGTGGTATGAAAGATCATCCTTCTATCCGTCCCTGACTTTACTGCCGTCTTCTTCATGATCTGATGGCAGTGATGCAAATGTAAAGCCATATAAAATGTGTCTTGATGGAAAACTATGAAACTAGTAGACAAAAGCAGAGGTTCACATCCGTGTAACTCCCTTTGTTCACCATCATTACAGAAGAATGAATGCCTGAGATTTTCCCGTTTTTTTTAGCGTGTCAATCTTTTCCCTTTTTTCGTCATTACACTGCGTTTTGCATTTGTGCATGACAGCATGACATGACAATCATTCAGCGCATTTTATGTTTTTCAGCGGTGTGATAAGTAAAAGAAGATATGAATCATGAGCTTGCTAGTTTGTTTGGTTTGCTTAAATGCTGGAGAGAAGAAAACCTGAATTACTTTTCTAATATTTAGAGATAATCTTGACAATGAAATCCTTTCTTTTACTTGTTACTCTTTTTTAATGAAAGGAACAGAATTCAGAATTCAATGTGTAGTTGTTCGTTTATGACCGGATTCATCATGATCTCTACGTCTTCGTCGTGCTTTAGAAATTTTCATGAATAATCAACAAGAAGGTATCATAGATGGTAAAACAACCACTAAGAAGCTAGCAATTTTAATAAACTACGTGTTCGCAGTCATTTAATCCTTTTAAAAATTTGTAGAAAAATTCTGCAACTATTAACATCTACCATTTTATACGGTGGATTCACAAGGTCGTAAACTTTTAGCTGTAGAATCCTACTGATTAATAGTCTCCTTTTCGTAGGGAAGAAAACGGACTCAAACTTATTCCTTTGTACTTTTTTAAAATAATCAACAAGGTGGAGTAACTTTTCCGGTAAACTAATGGAAAGTTAGCCAATAGTCTCACGTAGATTGCATATTAATAAATTTCATTAAAAGGTGATGTTCGGATAAATAATTTATAATACGAGAAATTCACACGCATGGTTAAGTCAATGCATAATTGAATAAGCACTTCTACTTCACGTTAGTGCAGCAGAAGCATTCATTCAGTGAGTTTTATCAATTTCAGGAGGTTCTCAATTCTCAAGAAATAGTACCAGTAGTAACCAATAAAAATAGCATCCAATACGTGCCGTGAATCTCAGCTTGATAGCACGCCCGCATGCATTAAAAAACCAGCCTGTTAACATACATTAGTTAATGATAATGAAATTTACGCCAGACTAAGTTACGAATTGAGAAGGTTATGGTTTTGGGGTAGGTTGATACTTAGTAGGTTGCTTAAAATACTGTATCAATAATTTTTGTTTTTATACCGACATTGTAACTGTTCCCTAAATTTCGGACAATTCTAACCGGTGACGGAATACCCGTATATTAACCTATATATTAATATACATAAACTTGCTTAATGCATCCTAAATGGATAACGGTAATTAAGAAACTTGGATGATGAAAATGATGAGCAATTCCGTGTAGTAAAGAAGTAATAGGTACATATATAACAAAACCCTTCACTTCAAAGAATGAAGTCTGTCTGTATGCGAGAAAATATTTATGTGCATTCTAGAGGACGTGGTTATTTCCCATTTTATGAATTATATGTTTCGGTAAATGAGCATATTCCAACAGAACTGTGAATATAATTTGAGTAAGTCTCCCTGTTTTATGAATCTTGCGAATTTCGACCGGAGAAATTAAATTTTGTTATACGATTAAAATGTAATGACAGGCCACGATACTAAAAACATAGGTATATAAAGTTGAAACATTTATTTGATCGCAGAAATTTTCTACAAAATAAAAAACAAGATTTATGCTACAAACTAATTGTTAGCATTGCTCATGTGCCCGTTTAATTATTACAGCAGTAAATTGCACGAATATAAAATCAAGACAACAGAAGAATTTATATGGGTATATCTGACTTCCAATCGTAAGAACAACCTTGTGTGCAACAATTAAAATGCAATTTTGACTTGTTTTGTAAAGAAGTGATGCAGTCGCGGTCAATCATCAGTATTATTTTAAGCTGGCTCTGATCAGATCATTTCGGAATCGGGGGAAGCATGATGTAAGTAAGTGTAAACTGCATGCATGTCGTGTAAACCATTTTTGTCTGATGGGATGTAATATTAACTTCATCTAAGTCATAACGTACGTACGTTATTATGTGTAATGGGAATTGTGTACGTGAGTCGCCGCCACGCATCAACTACAAAAAATAAGCATTTTTTCATATGTAGAATTAACGCTAGACCATAACCTGCGCTTTCCAAGTAGAAAAAATGCAACTTCGACTTATCTAAAACTAACATAACCACTATTTCTTCCCAGTGCTTAGCGTGCTTCCGGTTTTAGTAAATAAAATAAAAAAGGATGAAGATTGCTTCAATAGTATGCTTACATTTTTACGAAGCGAAGATGAATTCTAGCTCATGAAACCTTTAATTTTTTAAACTTTTCCCCGTAGAGCATACTTGATGTGCACATGAACGCAATGATAGTTCAAAGGATATTTCACGTAATAACTAAAAATTGACTTAAAGTTTCAACTGAAGCATTCAATTGATTAGCAAGATCAAGAGGAAAGGGGCAAATTGAGCCGGATGTAAACCTTGAACCTGGCCAATGTACCTCATCCTATCCCATGCTACTGTTTTTTGATTTACGATCCAATCATCTGATTGACAATAAAAACTGCAAGACAAGTCACTCGGAGATTTAAATGTGTCTTCGTGCATCCCTGTTCTTCCGAATTTTAGGCAGGTGTCTACCTACGAAATGTTCCGATGCTTGTTTTTTTGTTTCACTTGGTCATCATCATCATCACCACCACGGGCTCCACCTCTTGCTTCAATTGAAGAAGTGTTCCAGTACCATCAAATCTCACAAGCGGATGTTCAATTTTATCTTTAGCATTGCCACAAGGATGATGATTTTTTATTTCGTTTTAGCTGACACGCCAGTGTCTTGCCGTGAGTTGAACTTGTTTTTTACAAATATATAGACGTGCACATGTCCAATCAATTTATTCCTCGGTTGGATGGTATTTTTTCTTTTTATTTGATGACTATTTTATAGCCATTTACGATTTTTCAAGAACAGGTGAACTGTTGAGCTAATGCCTATGTTTTGTTGCCTTAGTCCATTAATATTCAGCTGCCTCCCACAAAGTGAAACAAAAAATTGGAATAGGATATACCATTTGCCATTACCGTCATACACACACACACAACTGCAACAAAACCACACCATCAACAACAGCGTCATAAAGGAAAATGTTTGACAAAAAATGGAGCAAGAACAAGTCATCCAAAAATCCAAACCCAGCATCGAAAACGGATTTTGTTTTTTTACCATTGTCCTTGCAAAACGCTTTAGAAATGCTATGCTATAGATATGTACATACGCACAACGTAGCCTTTTTATAATCCAGTTCATTTATATTTATACCCATAAATTTGTAGGTATGTATATACAGCAAGCTTGCTTACGTATACATACCTGGGTTGATTGAATGGCATCATCATCATCATCATCATGAAATACCGCATCAGCGTCAGTGTCAGCAGTTCCAAAATGCAACTCGCATGATGATGGTCGTCTGTTTCAGTGGTTGACTGGAATCAGGTAGAGCAGGGCACAGCCCAGTCAATATATCTTCATCGAGTAAAAGGATTTAATCGACAAGGATATATATTTTTATTATTACCTACGTATTCTCATAAGAAAATTAGATTCTTTGTCTAAGCATTGTAAGTGGAAACTAACAAGTGTTTGAAGGGATTGAGAGATTTGCATCTGTGCCGAAATGATTGCAGAATGCAGACTAGATGGTTTCGTTCTATATAACTTGTGCAACACAGACAAAGTTGTACAGCAGCATCGCGTGGCTCCAGATAAATGTCCTACTAGAAGAGCTGAGTAATAAGCTACACATTCGTATTGCATTATGTAAATGTAAATGAAACTCTAAGCCGTTAGGCTTTGTTTTGCCATACGTTACGTAGCACGCCGTAAATATGTAAATTGAATCAAGTCACTTGCCTTTCATTGTTATTCCTACACACATACGACCATTTATATCAATGAAACTACGGGAATTTAGTAAAACATCCGTCACTATAAGACAACTTAATTGAAAAATGATGACCGTTTCGACTTTCGTTAATGTTAATATTAAATTTTTATTATATAAAAATAGTGTCTCTCTTCGAAGCAAGCGACAAAATTTTAAAATTTAAGGTGATTTAAGTAGGAAGAGATATTGGACTAATTTCAGGTAAGAGTAACTGCACGAATTGAATTTGATGATACACGCCTGTGTTTATTCCGGTTTTGCGTGCGCATTTTGAACATCTATAAAAATAGTCCGTTAATGAAATTTACGCCAGACTAAGTTACGAATTGAGAAGGTTATGGTTTTGGGGTAGGTTGATACTTAGTAGGTTGCTTAAAATACTGTATCAATAATTTTT
>JAHZNF010001229.1:0-11587 GCA_027744215.1 Troglopedetes dispersus
ACTAAACCATACAACACGTTTGGCAACCACAAAGCATCTGTGTGTGGAGCGTTCCTGGGGCGAAGTGAGTCCTTCTCGCTTTTGAACATTACCCACTTTCCACACGAGCAAGGAGACACCCACAGACTCCGTAACGATGAATGAAGCTAGCAAAGAAATCCATGGAAATGAGGAATACATCACGTGTGGGATTTTATTTCAATTTTTGGCTGATTGTAATTTTAATGGGTGAATGACGCTTTGTACCACTGGGGATTCGCATTATCGCCAACGAAACAAACAAACAACATTAGCACACAACAACAACACAGTTATCCTAAAGTAGTTATGCATAAAACAATAGTGAAACGTTTCACCTGGGAGCTACACGAGGTCGATCTACATCGTACATGTGTGCGAATATTATTATGATGTTATGTTATACTACCATTGTTTGTCAGTCAGCAAAAGGAAAAAAAAACTTAACAAAAACGGGCTCCACTTTGGGCAGACACAGGAGGCTTAGCGAAGAAGAAGGACAAAGAGGCAAGCGAGCTTGCACAACAAAACTCTAATTTATTAGGAATCCTATCTGTATATATGTATCTCCATAGTATACCATCAAAAGTAAGCATGTTCATGCTAAGCAGTAAGATTAGTAAGTTAAAAGGCAGTACACAATAAAAAAATCCAATAATATACCCTGAGCACTTGCCGCGCCGGAAAAAAATGCAGTCATGAAAAGGGGACTCTCGAGTCAGAGCTTTTTGACTTTACTGGTTCACGATAAATTAAACAAAAAACCTTGGAAAGAGTAATAATAATGGTTAGCTTCCATAATTTGTTCGCTTACCTCCTGGGAACGATGGCGAGAAGCCTTCCACACAAACAAGTGTCTCATTTCTACCCGATCCCAGGGAACTGGACGTCGAGGAACCCACCGGGCACGGGAAACATGCAAATATTGTGGTGAGTGCGAGCACAACCGTCAACTGAAGGGTTAATGAGTTGAGCTTTGGCTGAACTGGAGAGAAGTGACAGAGGTGATGCGGACGATGAAGACCTTCTCCTCCGCACCGCCCATATTTCACCAGTTCATTGGCTGTACAAGGCGGTGCATGATTCAAGGCGGAGGAGGCTGAATCTCTTGTTGGTGCAGGTGATGATGGCATAGGACGGAACCACCAATCTTTCCACTTCGGCGCCCATCCTTCCCCTGAACAACATTTTCTCAGTTGTTCATGATGTCCAGTCTCTACGGACTGAAAAAAGAGGGATAATGGAGATGATAAGGATAATGACAAGGAGGATAAGGAGTTGGTGGCAACACTCTCTTCTGCTTGTTCACTGATGGCCATAGCTCGCCGCTCTGTGAGGATAATGATCGCTTGGCCGACTCTGGCTCCAGGTTATCTTAGACTTTTGTCAGTCTTACTGGCTCGTTTTTTTTCTTCAGGAGAAGCAACTAACGTAAACAAGTCGTCGTTTCCGTTACTCACGTCCTGTTTCTCCTTTCAATAGTTGCGGTTGTACTTCCTCTTAACTGTCTTCTTCTAACAGCTGTCGTCTTGTCTCGATTTGCTTGATTTTTCGTTCCAGTGATGTGCGTGCTTTTGGCCACAATGGCGGTAGCTTAAACTATCTCCAATCTTCTCTTTCGTTGTTCCTTAATAGCACGTTACTCCAACGACGGCGTGTTTCCTTCTAAAGCGGGCGATGATGAGCGTGTCTGGTGACTTAGCTCTCTGTTGCTTGATACCCAAAAATAGCTGCACAACAACAAGTGGAGCAGCGACGGAAAAAAAGGAATGCTGCTCACTCGCCTTGCCGACGAGCTTTACACTTTAGAGAGTGTGAATGATGGAGAAAGAAAGGAATAGAAGAAGAGCTCCTCTCTGCCTTTCTGCAAGTTATTGTGGGTGACTTGGTTTGAAAGAGAAAAGCCTCGCTCCACGCTTACGCAAATAAAACAGAGTGAGAGGGAGCGTGAAGAGAGATGCTTGATGGAAGGAGGAATACTGTTATGTGCGTGTTTTCTGCCTGCCTCTGTAATACTCTCTGACTTTAGCTGTTCTGGAACTTCTGTGCTCTGCTTTTACAATTTCTTTTTACTCTTGTTTCATTTCGTCGACGGTTTCTCACGGTTCTTTCCGAAATGGTCCAGAGAGCAGATGTCTTCCTTGCAAGTACACGAGGACATATGTAGTGGTCGCTCAGCGAGACTGCTACAGCTCTACTTATTTCATGTGTTTTTATACTTTATTGTGATACTGCTGCTGCTGATGTGCCACTCATGTGGGAGACCTACGAGTGATTGAAACGAGAATGCAAGAAGTTCAGCAGGAGAAGAACAACGCAGATTTTTTTTGCTTTCCAATGGGGATCCTTCCTCTTTCTGGAGGATATTAGGACCCAAGAAATAACGGAGGAATGGGATTTTATGTTCGGTTTTTTTTAAATTGTCCGGCTGATTTCTTAACAAGTAAATCGACAGCGTTTCCTTTTCGTCTCACTTGAGTGGTCGCTGCTGCCAGTGCATGCCGTGTTGTTTTCCTTCTCTTGATCGTATGAATTCAATATTCTTATTAATGCATCCCGGCTTGTTCGCCTTGATTGATTCCGAAAGGGTGAGCTTTACCGTGACTTTATTAATTGTTGGTCGTTGCTTCTATTCATTCTCGGGTGGGTATGGATATGACGATGTTATTTTTAGGGAAAAACAGGATAAGGCAAGGAACATCGATTAATTTTCCGGTGATTCGCTCAGGTATTGACAAAGTAAACTGCGTTTTACGTAGAAAAAAAAGTCAAGATGACTAGAGAGAAAAATATGGAGAGGGATAAAAAATCTGGATTGGAGCCAAATCCTGGGTTCTTTGTGTCGTGCTGCCACAAGAAGCGAAATTTATGTATTCCAGAAAGTGGGAGTATAAAGATGTTCACAGCGCCTCCAAAAAATCCCGAATTTCTTTTATCCCTTACAGGAAAAAGGTAAGTAGTGTGGAGCAAGTGTCTCCCTCGTCAGTTAATAAAAGTTGAGGTCATTTAGCTGAACTGGTATACCTGGAATCACAAACAGGGAAAAATGGAATTTAATTTTAAAGAAAGCAAACTAATAAACTTCTCAAGAGTTTGTTCAAATATTATTCGAATAAAGTGGCTCAAAAACGTAAACAAAATCATGCAATGTGTATTACTAGTAATTCTAATGTCGAAAAAAGTAACTGTAATTTCTGACAGCCACATTCTGTTTTTTTTTCTAAAAGGGAAATTCCAGAATTGCTTTTACCTTTCACTTGTCCGCTACGTATTTGCCTGACAAGTTGATTGAGTTTTCTGTTGAATGAGGACGGAGCAAATATTGTTTCGAGACGAACAGGTGGAGCAGGCCAAACAGTAAATGGACAAGATTGGAACAAGTTTCGCTCTTAAAATACTGGCGTTCCTCCTTTCCGCTTCTACCCAATATGTTTTTTTTTACTCTGACAAACAACTGTCTTTAACAGTAACAGTTTAAGCACGGTCACACAATTACAGACGCACACACACACACACGAGCTGAGATGTATGTTGCGATAATTGTATTAGATTATCTCTCTCTTGTGGTATGCCTCTCAAGCCGACCGAGCTTTTAAACTCTTAATAAAAGACATATTGAAGCACATCATAACGTGTAAAGTGTCATTACTGGCATTACATTTTTCTTCCAGTGGATGACAAGGAGCAGGAGCATCTTGTCAATACTGAGTGCATTCGGGGAAGATGCGATGGTGACGGCGATAATGTTCGTGAAAAACGTGTCTATCTGAATATTAATAGTTCCTTATAATATTTGAGATGTAGCCGCACGGCAAACTACTGCATCATTACCCACAATTTTTTCTTCGCTCGTTGTGAGTAAATGAATTATATTTTTAGTACTTACTCATGATTACAATTTCTCAGTTCCTTCTTGTCACAATGAATATCTCTTAAAAAAAACTTAAGCCTTAAGCATCTATAAAACGATGCATCTGTTTCTTCTCGTGATTTGAAACATTTATACTTTGTTTCCTTGTCTCTTTCTCTCGCAGGGTTTTATCCGTTTCTTTAAGTAGAAGTAATTCTTTCATTCACTCTTCATTTCTCCCATCACCTCCTGTCTCGTCATGTAATTCCTTCTATATATGTTTTTTTTCTACGTACGTTTACGTTTTTTTATCCCGCTCATCACATCTTATAAATTCATAATCATCCTGGTCATCTCTGCTGCTGTATTCTCTTTTAAGGCTCTTTGGGAATGACAGACAGGAGTAGCCCGACAGGATTGGTGAGAAATCACGTTTGGAAACCTGATAACTGTGAAAATGGGTAGTGAAAAAAAGCTACTCACAAGAGCAAGGATTTATTGCGGTGGTGCATTTGGAGTGGTCAATTCTAGTAGAAAAAATGTGTGTAATAATAAGGTGAGCAGTTTTTGTTTCTTCGGAAGAAGGATTGCCTCAACCTGTCCAACTCTCAAACTGCCATGATTTTGTCCTTCCTAGTTTAAGATGGGGACGCCAAGACGATGGTGTGGTCGTTCTGTCTTCCTTTATATGATGAAATAGAAAATCTGTTTTCGCAGTAAGTAGTTTCCTTCTTCGTAGTTTATTCAATAAATGCAATATTGTAGCGTTTGTAGATTTGACTAGCACCTTGCGTCCTGCCCACAATAATGTGAGCGTACCCCGGTAGTGGGGGATTCCCACTTTTCTTCACTAGATCAAATTTCGGCTAAAATGATGCTTCAAAAATGTTGTCGTGCGAGCGTGATGTGAATAACAGTAGTAATAGGTATAAAATGGTTGGGATGATAAGCTGCAGTTGTTGTCATCCTGCCTGAGCAGGGAGGAGGAATGCTTCTGCCTCGTTTATCAAATCAAGTATGAGAATTCACTGTGATATATTTTTTTTGTGTTCTGCTCTGAGCAAATAGAAGAGGACGCGTCTATTAAGCCATCGGCCTTTTTTTTCTCCTTCTTCCACGTTCCGTCTTCTGGCGACTTGATCCTTTTTTTTATTCCTCAATGCTCTTCCCTCCCGTCATCTTCGCATCGTTGAGAACTGTACGGGAATAAACAAACAAAAAATGACTTTGTCATTCATCTTAATGCGAAGTTGAAAAAAAAATAAGAAGGAACTCCTTGTACACCGTGATTTCTTATCTTTGTGAATCTACTTTGTGAACGCTTATGCTCCTCTTCCTCTCCATCATTCTTTTCGAATAATCTTCTCTAATCACAGAACAAAGTTGTGAGCAATAAAAATCATACATATGAGTCGTTAATGTGTGTAATTCTCATTTCAACCAATTTTCTTCCTTCCCTCAGAGATTTCAGTTCACAATGTTATTTCTCCCGTAATTTTCATTCTCATCTGACCAAGTGCTTTTTAAAAGTTCGCCTTAAACGTTGCTTAGCCCAAGAAATACAATACTCCGAACAACATAAATTATCATCTGCATGTACTAATAGTTTACTACCAGTTACTTTGTTAGCTTTCTTGGGCACTTTTAACCAAGAGAGAGAGAGAACGATGACTTTTAAAGCTGACAAGAAGAAATAAAAAAACTCAAATGAGAATTATCTTTTCATCTATTTTTTATATTATTTTTTTGGCACAATAATTCATTTCCCATCATATCCATCTTAACCAGTTGTGAACGGATTACACTTCTCTAGCTTATTTTCCAGGTACAGGGTTATTGCCACTGACATTCAATTATCTGCCCATTCATTACCCACTCAGGCTAAATACATGACAATCACACGCACACACATGCAGAAATTTCAAATAGCAATATATAATCCATTAACAATGCAAAAAGGTTTTTGGTCTATTCTTACTATTATTCGCTTCACAGTCTACTCTACCACATTGAATGGGACGAAAGAGGGAAAATTGTGAAGACGAGGAAAAGAGACACTGTGCGTGCACTCCGTTTCATTTCCATTGTTGACTATTTATTTAATATCGTTTTTTTTCTTTTCTATTTCTCATCCATCTTTCACAATTACTATTCATCAATCAGTGCAAAAACTCCTTAAATACTTTGAGTTGGAGTCACATTAGCTTTAAAAAATCGGATGGCATCCGTAGGCTCTACTGAACATGATGGATGCTCACGGAGTCTGACACAACAACAGCACAATAACAACACAACACACACACACAAGTGAAATAAAAAACGAAAACTCTTTCCTTTCTGTGAGGAATAAATCCCCAACTCATGAAAGAAACGACATAATACAACAATAAAAACGAGACTATGTGATGCAACCCTTCTACTCAAGCTGTACAGCTGAAGTTTAAAAAGCCATCTTACCAGACCAGCACAACAACGCGTGAATTAATATGTAGAAAAAATAAAACGAACGAATTCCATGAATCGAGAAGTCTATTTTTGAAATCCTATAAGTATACCTCATGTATGTTTTTATCGCTAGTTTGGACTTGCAATTACGATTTAGAACTCAGCGTAATCATCCCCTTTAATTCATCATCCCAACAACTAGGCAGTAATCATGGTCATCATCATCAGCGTTGCATTCATTCAAAGATGAGCTACGTAATGCTTTCAGGGACAAGAAGCAGATCCCCAAGAATTTATTTTTCTCAAAAACACTTGCTTGCCAATCCATACTGACGTCGACAATGGTACATTGTAGCTCGGAGAAAATAGCCGTACTGTTTACATTTCACTGTGACGATGTGTAGCTTTGTGTGAAGAAATTAGTCGATCTTTTTCTAGACTTGCTGTGGTGGAAGCATTAATGTCACAATCCATTACATCAATTGCTTTTAAATATATATGATTCTTCTTCATTCGTCTGTCCACTGCTAACAAAACGACGAAGTTGCTTTATGGCTGAACCAAATAATTCCCTCGTATGATTTCTTAAAAATGCTAACACAATGCAAAAAAAATACTTCTTCCATCCACACAAATTATCCGTCTATTTACTCACGACGTGGTGGTTCAATTGTTCACTTATAAAAATTCATAAAGAATTTGTTCTCTTTGGGAAAGCTTTTAGATGACTTTAGAAACCATTATCATGATGAGCAGTCATAATATAGTAAGTACTTACGAGAAGAGAAATCACAGTTGCCCCAAAAAGCAGTCATATTCAAGCTTCTCAAGTATTCATGACGTTCCCATCAGTCATGTGTTCACTTAACAACTTCAATTCCAATACTGGGAATCGTTAATCCTCAATGCTGATGCAGTAAAATATTGCAAATCGGATTGGGCACAATAATAGCAACTTCTATTTTATAGTTTCTGTTAATTAAGTGTTTTACATTTAGAGTGGTCATAAGGGAATCTTAATTTACCACATGCCTGACTTACGTGCATATTCTTCTCCTTTATTTTTTCTCAATATGCAAAAAATTGCAATTCCAATGCACAATAATAATAATAATTGTGAAACTTGAAAGATTTACAATTCCAGCTAAATAATACTTTTTCAAGTGTCACACGATTTGACACGGTACAAAAATCTTGAAGAACTGGTAAGGTTCAACAAGAAAAAAGTTGCTTTTCTGTCTCTGGCATGGACAAGGCCAAACAAAGTCGTTCTCTGTCTCTCCGTGTGATCACGCTGGGATAAGTGGGGGTGCCAGCGGTAATCACAGTGAAGAACAAGTTGGGGATTACAACGATGGTGTAATATTAACATAACCGCCACATCAAAAAATTAATATTCAACCACATTTGCACCACCATCATCAAATCGCAAAACACACACACACACAAACAACTTTAAATATACTTCAGATGAAAAGCATCAACATATTACCATTTTTTTCTCTTTTTATTATTCATTCAAAACAACTCCTAGAAATGAAGAGAGAGAGAAAAAAAAACCAGGGAGACGTATTATACCCAAGCATATGGTGTGCACAGCAGTGTCAAAGTCCGACCCGAAGGATATGCTCATGAAAGATAATTAAAAGATTGTTTAATGTCGTTGTTACATGCTGTGGGAGCACTGTGCAAATAACGAGCGACACACAACTGCTAGGAATGTATGTAATATTGTTGTATAAATCATGTTGTACACGAATAGCTTTTTGTTCATAAAAATTCAAGAATTCATTGGGAATTTTCTGAGAATCTTAAATCTCTTCATCGTGACATTTTCAATCATTCGACAATTAGGCACTGTGCTCTTCCACAAAGAAGACAGGTCGACAGGAATGCACGATATATAACATGATGCTGCTTGTATATGACTTCTGCAAACAACGCTAATACAAACATTAACAGAAATCCTGAAGTGATAAAAATGTCCTTTTAATCAACACATAGAAACTACCTGATTTGATGAGCATGATATGTCATCTTCGGCATCTTCCTCTTTGACAACCACTCATATCGACAAGTAGAGGAAAAGAGAGATGAGCAAATAAACAGCTCTTTTGAACAGTAATTGGGAATAAAAGTATGATTTGCTCAGTGTCTATCTCAATTTTCAGTCAGTTTTTTTTTCTCTCGCTTTTAATTTTCAACTTTCCTAATGAACTGCATCATCACTCTTCTCTGTGCAGCTTACAAGCAGGAGTCATATGCAAATGCTCAATTTTCTTCAAGAATACCCCCTGCCTCGCTCACCCTTTAAAAATCATACTTAAAATGTTGATCCATCACGTTATTGCCTCTGCATTGAATAAAAACTCAGAGTAGACAACCGTAACAGAATAAATTAAATGTGTGAAACATAAACTATAATACACGATATACAGCTATCACTGGCTCCTGTACAGTTACAATAATTTAGCGTTACCCTTCTAGAAAGAGGTTGCCTTTGAATTCACAGCAGAACACTGGCTGAAGTTTAATTTACCCTTATTCTCCTTTGATTCAAGGCGATGATGACATTATTGGCTTGATTATTTGTCTTGTCTGCCGTGACGACAGACAGAGTCGGATAGGATTTGAACAGCATGTGTTGCAGACAAGAGTCTAATTACAGTTACCAACTTGATCGTCGAGATTAATAGAACTCGAAGTTTCAAGTGATACTAAACAACTAAAAGCAGTGTGGTTATGAGTTATGTTTTTAAAGAAAATGCGCATGCATACATAATACAAAAGTTGTGGTGCAGTGGGTTGGTGCTCTAATGAGCTTTCAATAACCTAATTCAATCAAAAAGAAGGTCCTTTAATTCATTCTGGCTCACACTGAATTGCTCATTTTGAAAGCCACTATCCACAATGGCTGTCGGACTGATCAAATGCTGACATACAATAATAATTACTTATGAGACGACAAATTACTTCATTACATTCATACACCTTGTGTAATCAAATTGAGGCTATTGAAGGGAGTAATGGACACCTTTATGGTATACGATTTAATACCTTCGTAAATCATGATATATATTTATCAAGCTCTCTTTTGTTGCTGATCGTAATGGCTTCTGGATGATGAAGCGTAATTCAGTATCCCCTTCGTTACATGCTTTCTCATTTCGCTCTGTGGTTAGTTCTACTGCTACGTACCTAATTTATTCAATTATAGTAATGTAGCAATATACAACACAAGAAACTTCAGATTTATTAGCATAATGCATATGTATGTGGGCAATAATAGGAGCTCTAATAAGAAAGCTAACAAGTGATTCCGGTCTTGAATTAATTACACGAGCTCGCCACAAATTTATATTATGTAACTCGGTGGCTTTTATCACGAATATTTCGACAATGCACAAGGGTTATGATAAAGATGACTTTTATATTTCCCGGAATGACTGAGAAATTATTGCAACAAAAGGCGCTCGAACTAAGAACTCGTAGAGGACCCGCACCAGGAAATTAATTTTCTGACTTGCTTCTCTGAAAATATCTCCACTACAGAAAACAACTATTTCAAAGAAGTTCCGACCACTGACATTGAGATGACAATGATGACATCCTTGTTCATGCTGTTTATGAAGAAATTTGTGTACAATTGTTTCCTACCCTTTGTTTCTCCACGAGCAAGAGGAAACTTTCATGTTACCTACATTTCCCTTTGCTTGACTTGCGCTTGCGTAATAACTAAAAAACTTCCGCCCTTTTTGTTACATTTGAATGTATAATGTGCAGCCATCGTCGTAATAGACGCCACTTAAATACATAATAACAAATAGTTGGATAATAAAAACCACAGATACGATAAATTTTAACGCAAGTAAAAAGCCGTACACGAATATAGGAAAAGGCTTAGACTGCTTTGAATACGAAAGTAATGCATGTGCTCGATTATGTTGTAAGTTTTAAGTGAAGTGAATGAACCGTCAAGAAAGTGCATTAGCTATGCTACGCTTCTTCAAGATTACAACTACGGTTAGATATTGACTGGTAATCGAGTCACCGTTTTCCCTGATGACAAAATCACACAATGTCATTATAATGCTCAATTGAGGGAAATAACCCACATTACTTTATATTCTCGCCAGTACGTGTACATTAGAAAATTTTAGCTTCCGAGCTTCCAAGGAAGCAACCAGCCTGAAAAAGTTTTCTCGGCATGCTAAAGAAACACTGTTAAAATGTATGTAGATGGTCTTCTATACACTTAACTTTCAATTGAAAGTCATTTTCGTAAATTTGCAAGTTCCGCTTTCTGAATTCATCATAAAAACAGAATAGTTTTCTCAGGGTAAGCAAGGATTTTTTGCTGGCAAGCAATTTTTTGTCTTTTTGATTCACTTGATAATATACGTACTTTACCCACGGTAAATTGTAAGCAAAATAAAAACCTTCGTCAGGCTGGAAATGGTACAAGTATTTGCAGACTACATAGTAGTGTACAAAATATTGCTATAAATGTCGTTTTCGACATCGAAAACAAATAAAAAAGGTACAACCATTCACGGGTTACAGATGTGAGATGTTTAAAATAAAAAAAAAATGTTTGTGGCTAAACAGTTTGAATAATTTTTTTCATCTACAAACTAATTGGAACCATGGCGGTCTTGCATCGACTACAAACAACTTCAAAACCCAATTTCTAAGAGTTATCGCCTTTTGAAAAGGCATTTTTGAATCAATTTTCTCGTACCTGGTGGTTCAAATATCTGATAATATCAATATTATAATACTATCATAATATAATTATATACTAAAAAATATCAATATCACTATCAGATAGTGATAGTGTTCGAACTCAATGTCCCAAACGTTTTGCAATGATAATGCAACTAACTATATATGCCTTATGTCGATTGTTAAAAATCGTAACGTTTTCTAATAAGCGCCATCCAACCGCCAGGCGGTTTTTACTGAAGAGCTTATAATTCCCATCTTATGAGGTGGACAATCGAATATAAGAAACAGCAATTCAATACGTTGACATGAGTGCTGGAATCATTGTGCGCTCAAATTTATTTCTGGCAATCCCTATGATAACACGCATATTAAATAGAATTGTAAGCTGGGAAAAAATCGCATCCTTCTAGACTTGGAAATTACATGAAAATCTAGAGCGAGCCTTTTGGGCAATGATTAGAGAAATCTATCAGCATCAATCCATAAAAAGTAAGAATCGAGGAATCTATCAGAGCCATATACAGGAATGTCTTATGTAATTTCCAA
>JAHZNF010001230.1:0-19262 GCA_027744215.1 Troglopedetes dispersus
GGAAAGTGATCTTACGAAAATATGCAGAGTTACCTACCTATTTATTTACGTTATTATTATTTAAATCATATTTATACAAGGAAAATGATAACACACCTCCCTCACATCATCATCATCATCATCGACACAGTCATCGTCTTCATTTGGTTGATCAAAATATTTCAATTCACATGAAGACACATTACCTCGGCACGGAGCAATGAACAAATAAGGTGATTTTTTTCGTTTTCAAAAAAGAAATCTTGAGTTACTTCTCTGACAAAATATGGTGATGATGATGACGAAAATCGTATATCATAAATATGTAATCCGAACAAGAACATTTTTTATTTACTCCAATTTTTGTTTGGTGAAACACTAAAATAATTCCTTTTTCGTGAGTATTGACTTGGTCCCTTTATCTTGTCGTTATTTGCACAGATTTTTCCCCTATAGCCTCCCATTCATCTATTCTGTGCCAGTATTATGTGTGTACAACGGAGACCTTTGTTACTTGCTGCTTTTATTATTGTTATCACTCGAATTACTAGTTTTGTTCGCAGGGAATATTTGAATAGAGCGATGATGATGATGATGATATATAATAAGAATAATAATATTGCAGCGTGTGACAGTTTGGCCATGTAAGAAAACGTGGCAAACAAATGAACCCACTGATTACTTATATATTGTTGCGGATGCTTTTATAAAAAATGTTCTTTTCAGAAATGATTGATACATGTGGATTATTATAGCACTTGCACTTTTTATAGGACATGCACATGCAAGATGCATCAATAAATAATATTCTGCACATCATTATAAGACATGTTCTCAAATCAGACGAATAAAAAATATGATCTGATTTCTTTTCTTATTTTTGCTGAGGGATAATTGGAACTCAATCGATTTGAATTCATAACCAGCCCATTATCATTTCAGCTTCTTGTGAAGAGGGTGACATAAAAGTGAACTTATTATGACTACTCGGGAAATGACAGACGGAAAAGGCTACCACCGAGATCTTGGGTAGCACCATAAAGCAATCCTTTTTGCTTGCAAACATTTAGGTAATCTAGGTAATGATGTCGATTAAAGCATCCTCCAACTTCTCAGTTTAGTTGATTAAACAATTCGTCCTCGTTGATTATATGCTGTGTCGTGTCCGTGTCATTCACAGTGAATAATAAAAGCAGTTCATTAAGGTGTTACCAAAACAGATACTCTTTAAACTGTGTAATGCTCGCGGAAAAAAATATAAATAACTCATAAAAAGAAAACTTGAATTTCACCATTTAATGATGGATGACTATAAAGGATGCGCGTAAATATTGTTATTTATTTTATTATTATGATTGCCGATGAAAAATTGGAAAAGTAAACGACATGTGATTAAGGGAGAAGATGATTGAATGGGAGAGAATGGGAAACTTTCAAAAAAAAAGTACCAATGGCAATCTATTAAATGTGTTACTTAAAAGGGGTATTAGTCATGCAATAATATTTATCGAAAGGAGTTGTCTTCAAAATATTATGAAATCTGTTCTTCAACAGTCATCTTTATACTAAATTCGTCCACCCGCGCAACGTCCTATAAGTAATGTGTCAATAATAATGAAGTTAGTAAACCTTCGCGACGAGGGAAATGCTAACAAGGTAAATAAAATTCGACCACTCTTTTTCAATTATGTTCAACCCAGGCGGAGTGATTCACGTCTCTTCTGTCAATAAGGGTTTATGTGTAATAAAAAGTACTTCACCACAAGACTGTCAGTTTGGGCTTCCTTTGATATGCAAACCACAAATTTATAAATACGACGAGTGACAATCTCAGAATGAGGAATCCACACCGGCAAAGATCTTCGCAAGTGGTGATGGACTAGGTAGAGGAGTGTTTTAAAGTGGTTTCCTAGTCCTTACGTTCTTCTCGACTTTCGCAAGAAAATGGGGTGAAATTTCACTAATTTGGCATTTCAAAGGAGGATGGGAGGTGTGAACATTATCGCATTCACAGTTGGACTCCAGTTGTACGTATTTTAACGGTAATATTTATTCATTGGTGTTATAAAGGACTTCCACTCTGCCATTTGCTTGTCAGTTGTCATCCATCAATCTTTCAAGACGGATGACAAAGTTTTAGCAACAAAGTCGTGACAAGATCACAGTTAATATTAGATAATCTTATTGGGTTTTACGTAATACGTGCAATTCAAAATGGCTGCTGCTGTCAGAAGCTTTGACATATTATTGGTAATATTTTTGTTAGAGAACAGTGTGCAGTATTCCTACAAAATTCGTATCCTAAAACTTGATAAATTTACTCAAGGGATTTTTCTCTAAAACTTTTTAGTGCTTTACGCTGGCATTATCAGTGGCTGGTCAGCAACAAGGAGGTTACGGATCCCCAAATTATTCAAGCGCTGGCGGAGCAGGTTTTTCTGTCACAGGTACAGGTCCATCGGGTCAGTCTGGACCATCTGGACCAGAAGGAGGACCCAGCGGTAGTCGTGGTAGAATAGTGGGAAACTCTATACTCGATTTAGATGATGATGTAGGCGCGGCAACCGGTGGTTATGGAAGTTCAGGAGGAGGAGGAGGAGGAAACAGAGGAGGTAACAGCGCAGGCAACACTCAAACCCAGTCACCAAGTAGATTCCAGCAGCCACAGTCGCAGTCCAGTGGCGGCTTTGTTCCAAGTATGCCAGTTACGCAAAGGCCAAGTGGTGGTAATGACAATTCTTATGGCGCAAACATGCCGGTAGTAACCCAAAGACCGAATAACGGTAATTCCTATAACGGCGGCAATATGCCAAGAAAC
The DNA here is from genome assembly GCA_027744215.1 of Troglopedetes dispersus. Classification (NCBI taxonomy): domain Eukaryota; kingdom Metazoa; phylum Arthropoda; class Collembola; order Entomobryomorpha; family Paronellidae; genus Troglopedetes; species Troglopedetes dispersus. The sequence continues at coordinate 2,798 of JAHZNF010001230.1, forward strand.
CCTATGAATGGTTGGAGCGCGAATCAAAACGGTGGTGGTGGAAATACTGGTTCCAGTGGAAGTGGTTCAACCGGCGGCAATCCTTTTCCCGGTGGAAATACTGGCTCCAGTGGAAGTGGTGGATATCCTGGTGGAAATACTGGTTCCAGTGGTACTGGTGGATATCCTGGTGGAAATCTTGGTCCCAGCGGCAGCGGTTCAAACAACGGTAATNTCCTGGTGGAAATCCTGGTCCCAGCGGCAGCGGTTCAAACAACGGTAATCCTTTTCCTGGTGGAAATACTGGCTCCAGTGGAACTGGTGGATATCCTGGTGGAAATACTGGCCCCAGCGGAAATAATCCTTACCCTGGTGGAAATACTGGCCCTTCTGGCAATGGTCCTAGCGGTAGCTCTAACATGGGAAATTCACAACAAGGACAACAAGATCAAGTTTCAGACGCAGGACCTCGTGTCACAAAGTTCGTCTCCGTGCATGTTCCCGTCCCAGAACCTGTGATTCCCAGTCGCGCTCGTCCAACCCAGCCAACTCGGAAACCGGACACGCATTACCAAATCGTCTTTATTAAGGCACCTACCCCATCTCAACAAGAACAACAGGAAATTCAGCTACCACCACCTCCAGAACAAAAGACGTTGGTGTATGTCCTCCTTAAGAAGCCAGAAACAAATGACATGGTCAAAATATCTCAACAGCCAACTCGACGACCCATTCAACCTGAGGTTTATTTCATTCGATACAACAAGGGAGACAGAGTGCAGATGGTGCGCCCACCGAATCCTAATAACAATAATGCCAATAATAATAATAATAATAATAACAATATGTATAATCAACAACCAAGAAATAATGGAAATAGCAACTACGGTCCACCCAGAGGCAATGGGAACAGCAGTCCACCCAATGGAAGTAGCAACTACGGCCCACCCAGGGGGAATGGCAGTGGAAATGGCAACTACGGCCCACCGAGACCACAGAATCCTACAACGACGAGACCACAGCGACCGGGTGGCGGAAGGGGAACATCATCATCCCAGCAAGGTGGATACGGCGTAGGTTCCGTAGAAATTTCTGACAGTGATTTTAGCGGCCATGAAAGCTTCGGCGAAAATGAATTCTCACATACTTCCTTTGAACAGCAACGTCAGCAGCATCGAGTGACTTCGTCAACGTCAGGAATGACTTTCTCAGCGTCAGCACCGGGTCCCGTGTACAGCTAAAAGCATAACATTTCAGTCAAAGCTGTATTGTATTGTTGAATGCGTATGTATTTTATGTAGATTTGTTTTTAAAGTATTGCAAATTAATAACGTTAATTATGTTGTGTTTTGTTATTTGTTGGTCCTCGGAGGTAACTCTTGTTGTATTAATAAATCATTTATTGTCAACTTATTTGAAAGAAAATTGCTGTTCGTTTATAATTGATTGGTGGAAAATGAACCAATTCATCATCTTTGTCTTATCACAATTCGCAGTCACTAATGAGATTCCCGATGGCTGCACAAGTACAAAAATTATTTGAATTACTGTACAGGCCATCCTTCTTTGATAATTGGACATTTGCCATAAGTCAAGTCAACTCTCTTTTGTCTTTCAAATCAAGTTAAGAAATGAGCTACCACTTGTATGCATGATCCCTCAGAGAAAGAGAAGGAATACTAATCCAAAGAATTATATAATTAATTAGTTAACATTATTCGCTCAAAAAGTGACTACTTAACCAATAAGGTAATTTGTTTTACATAACAATGAGTAATAATAAAAATAAGGAAGGATGATCCACTTTAATCTAATCCACCCTCGTCCTCACAAAATTAATATTTTCATGCAAGCTTTTCAGAAATCAAGATTGTGCAAATTATAAATTTGAATATCTATTGTTGTTGAATAATAATGCACTTTTAAGTAAACAACTCCATTTACTTTATTCTTTTAATTTGTGAGCACTCCCCATCCCCAATCTCACCAAACAAACAAGTGACAAGTACAATATATTTTAAGATAACCTTCCTTTTCAGCGTTTTGAAAAGACCCCAAGGCACAATAAATTTTGACTTGAGATATTCTCTTCAAGATAAGACTTGACTATAACAAATGAAGAAAAATTACTTTGCAAACCAGAACGGAAACATTTTCACGCATCGCGAGTCGTTTTTTTTAACCCGGAGCAAACGCGTGTACTTTCGAAGGAACGACTAAATTGTTCCAAGTTATGTGCCTTCATTCATTAGCACACTTTAAAAATATCTGTAAAATGTAAAATAAAAAATACGGTGATGGCATTTTTTTAAACCACACACGTTATCTTAATTTAAGCTTGGACTGACATATCCCCAAGTCTTCGCCGTTCGACCGTGCATAGAAGTAGAGTATGTAAAGATGCACACAGATTTTATACTTTACCTTACCACGCAGCCGACAAGCTAAAGCTTCGACTCGACTCTTCTCATCTTCGACGCACTGATTTCTTGGTTTCAGTGAAACCTAGCGGTGCTGAGGTGTACTTTGATACGCTCATTGATCCACGGAAGTGATTCGGATGGTCGTAGAGTGGTGCCACTTTTTGCAGTCATAGCGAACATGAACAAAGGAACAAACGTGGAGTCTACTCCTTTTCAATGCGAAATGCTTGCTGTGGCGCTTGGGAGAATTTCACCTTTTCACAATGAGACCTGATGCATCATCAATCAACACAAATTGTTTCAATATAAAAATTATTTTTTATTGCAATTAAAGGCAACTTAGAATCACTTAAAATATAAATACATTCATCACAAATCCAAGAAAATACTAATTACAAACGAGACACCTTTAAAGAGGAAAATGAACTTGGAAAAATGCGAGCAAGAGAGGTTCAGAGGGAAAATAAGAAAAATACAAGGAACAGCTCTTTAAATCATGCTGGACTATGGGAATAGAGGAAGGAGAAATGGATGGATGGATAAAGCAAGGAATAGTAGATAGCAAAAGTACACAGAAACACTGGCAGCTGGAAGGAACCTTAAAAAGTACTTTGTATATAGTTTGTCATTGGAACTCTCTACAGAAAGACTATTATTTGTAATTCTCAGATAATTCAACAAGAGACTAGAACTTGAGAATTTGAATAGTCACTCACTAGCAAAGTGGTTTAGAAGAGAAAGATGAAAGAAGGAATGACAAGAAGGTGAGGATGGACTTTTTGACTGATGTTCTTTGACTCGCTTCATACTCCTCCATCGCAATCAAGGATTTGATTAGGGAGGAAGCAGTAGAGAAGTTTAGAATGATGGAGGGCCATAGGTACCTCGAGGTGGTTGTTGCTGTGGTGGTGGGGGACCATATTGTCCATTTTGTTGTCCATTTTGTTGTCCTTGCTCGTTTCTGTACCGAATGAAGTACACCTGAGGGCAAACAAGATAACGTGTTTTGATTAATAACATGAGTACATAAAGTTTTATTTTTGTGTGATAAAGATTGAAATAATTACGAACCTCTGGCTTGGCTGGAGCTGTTGGTCTTGGAGCTCTGATCTTCAGATCTGTCTCTGCGTTGAACTTGCGGAGCAAGACGTAAACGATATTTTTCTGCTCGTCTTGTTCGGGGAGGATGACCTCGGTTTGTGCAGAGGCACTTTGAGATGGAGTCTTAACGAAGATGATGTTTACGTGCTTATCTCCCTTTCCTGGGATACGGATAACACGGCCCTGTTGATCCTCTGGGCTGTTGAGAATAAGAAATTCGTTGTTAGTTAAAATTATCAAATCATCCTATCTGAATATTACTTGCACAAAACTTACTCATCTGGGGCAACGTGGACATATACGTGTCGATGGATTTGTCCACCGGAAGTCTGAAAGTTTCCTACAGTGTTACCAGAATCTCCGTATCCACCAAAGCTTTGGGGGATTTGAGGGATTGCATTTGGGAAACTGTAGCCACTTGGTGGCTCTGGAGCAGCTGCGGCGGCAGCAACAAGAGCAAAAACCTGGAACGAGACAGGTTTTTAAAAACTTCTTTTCACAATTGCCAAAACAAGAAATTTGAAATAATTAAGATATTATATTGTAGGTTTGGAGCGCAGTCGTCTTACCAGGAAAGCCTTCATTGTGTCTAAAGCGTTCACACTTCGAGAGGAGCTGTGACTGTGTACACTTGTTCAAGACCAAAGATCGAATGTGGCTCCTCCAGTAGTGGCCAGGGCTTTTTATATTAATCAGTCGCGTAAATGTTGGTCAACATATCATTGCCAGAGCATAGGTATACTATTGCAGTAATTTGATTATGGTGATTATGATATGTTTGTAAATGAAGATGAGTCGACCCTACCGCAACGCAACCAACTGAATTACTTCTAAACATTGTATTTTTTTCTGTACCATTTTTAAGTTTAAAAAAAATAGCGCATCTTCCTGTTTTTTGTTGTTGACCTTTTTTAGATTTCAGTTGTGTACACAAGATAATAAGACGCCTTCAGGATTCGTCACTTTAATATTCCTGCACGTAACTATTAGAATGTTTATAATTTTATGCGTATACCGGCTTATAAGGTAATATTTCTCACTCATTCATTAACCGTTGACCTAACAAAGTGAGACTAGGCAGGTCAATAATTTATTAGCTGCTTCTTCGAGACTAATACGCTATGCTACTAACATGTTTGAAGAATCGCTTTACAGTCATTGTAAAAAAATTCCACAAAGACGTAAAGTTGCACTTGTATGAATGATTACAATTATAATTATTATGGAGACTTAATATGTCGAACATGTCACAAGGCATATAAAAAAATGCACAACTTTTATTATATGTATAATAATAAGCTTACATATTTTTGCCGGTACATATTAAATGAATGTAATCGTGTAAAGAGCAATGTGAAACGCGATCGTGTTGTTGGTGTGCTAAGTGTACCAACGAAAGCATTAATTTTTTGTTTTGAAGTCAAAAGACAGACAGAGAGAAAGAAGTAGGATATTCACTTTAGGTAACTGAGAGGGTGTTATCTCATCTTCATCTTTACAATCATTTTAATAATAATAGCCGCAATATTTCTTCTCCTCACATTTGCAATTTCCATCAAATCCATTCATTTTATACGCTTAAGTATGTATCCAACTGCGAGTGGTGCGTGTGGTTATGCTTGTAAAGTTACGCGTGTGTGATACCTTTTTTCCTCCGTTTGCATAATCATCGTCGTCGAGTCACTATATGAAATCTGACTGCTGCTAGATTTATCGATGTCTATCAGCAAAAACAATCATAACTGCCAAAAAGGCAAAACTGCTTGCATATTTTTTAAAAAAGGAGATGTACCGATCTTACTATTATATAATCCCTTCGAAGAAATAAATTATTCATGTAGTATAAATACCTACTTTTGAGGTGCATTTTTACTGCTTTTATTGCATTGTTATAACATCTTAACAATGTTGCACTGATTTAAGGGTCTTTCTTTGTAACAGAAAAAAAAATTGTTCGTCTGACGTCTAACAGGATTTTGGTTGACAAGTGTTATAAGAAAACATTAAATTCTAACAAAAAACAATAACAAAACAATCAAAGATCCGACGAAAATGTTGCTGCTTTTCTGTGGTGAGTGGTCCCCAAATTACACTTTAAAATGACCGTCGTTAGCTAAAACAATAATCATTCAATTCTGATTGGAATTAAGAAGGGTGCAAAGTTGTTACGCAGTTCACCTGTCTTACCTACATCACGGGAGCGAAGGGTGCACGCAATAAAAATCTGTTTGATTGCTGTGTGTAAGCAGGCTAGACCAATTTAATCGTCGCCTTCTTGTCATCCAATGACTCTTTTTTTTGTGTTCCACATTTCGTCTTCACTTTAAAAACAGACAGTCGATGAGCAATCAGCTTAGCCAATTTTTATGCCACCACATAAATAATTTCATGTATGTGTGACTTTTGTCTGATGTTACATTTAATAACGGTATGCCTACTTTTCTAGATCCAATGTACCCAATTAACGCGTGAATTTACATAATTATTGTTTTATTTTCCATTTTTTCGCAAAAAATCAGAGAATATTTAATTTGTATGTATTAATCATATCTCACATGTTTTTCTTCCTTATAGTGAGGTTTCATTTCATATGAGGTTGATAAATAATCTGGTAATCCAATCCGTCTAGAGAAAACCAGTCCAAAATTTGGAAATGAGTTAGCATATTTCAAAATCGCATTACTAAGAGAAATTTCATCGTCTAAAATAATTTGAATAAATGAAATTGACAAATTGAGAATTGTTTTTCAGCAACCATTTAATATGCATTGCACGAAATGTTCCACGTGTGTGAAGCGCAGCAGGGAACTTTGATGCCATTGTTTCAAAAGTTCTAAATTAAATAAATAAGTCATCATAACTTAACATTAATAGAAATTGCATCATACATGTGAACAGAAGAGCTTACATAGCCAACCTTGTAATGGAAATTTAACATGAAATTAATTACTAATTTTGGTAATTTAGCATTTGTCGGAAATCATACATTTTTTGGCGATTTGTACTCTTGGCGTAAGTGGCTTTGTAACAAAATGACTTTAATGATTTGATTTGTGCTCTTGTTCGTCAAAAAAGAAAAGTCGTTTGATGTAAGTAGTGAGTTCATAAGGTGATTCTGGTGACATAAAATTCAAATGAACACAATTTTAACCTATGGTAGAAAGCCTTAGGCACTTATTGTCATCGCGTACCACCTGGATGATATAACCAAGAGCAAAAAACATCCTAATTTTCGAATTTGAATTCATGTTAACATATTCAAACATTCGATTCGTTTTTGGCAATGGTGTCATCTGTGTTCCACTTCGTAAATTATTTACGTTTCTAATTAACTTGCTAATAAAAATTTGCTAAATAATAAAATGCTATTGTTTAATGATTGTATGCCTTCAAGAGATGGGTTAAAAGGTTAATTTGCAGTGGGTTTGGTTTGTAGCCACCTTACTTACCTTGTAATCCAGGTAGCATGAGTTACGGTACGCGTTAATTATGGACTGGGCAATGATACTGTCGTTGAACACAGCGGGCTCCAAAGGGTATCGTCTCCGCGGGTAATTTATTAGACAAGGTATAGGTGCAGAAGAATTATTATAATGCAATTATAAACCACCTACACACTTCATTCTGTATTTTTGCGCTTCACTTTACAAAAATCATGTAATTAAACACATTTGGCGTGTTCATTTGTGGTTGGCCATGTCTAAATCTCGAAAAAAAATTCCTTAAAAACTTTAAATATTTAGTTTGATGGCTAAATGACCAAACGATAAGGTTTGTTTAAAAGCAAAAACACAAAATGACTAGTAGGTGGTTTGTTTAGACAATATTATCACAGTAACAGTTTTATCAGAACCAGTGTGTCTATTCCAAACATATGAAGAGGTATGGATAGGAGCTAAAAGCATTTTTGCTGGGGTAAAATGAGACATGAATGAACGAAAAGGGATGAGCCTTCTTACATCTCTATTTTGGATTATTCAATGAATTTTCCTCAAAATGAATTTCGAATTCATGTAAAATGTTATAATGTATGTATGCAAAATACAGCATCGGCACTTTGGTAATTGGTATTTGCAAAGGTAAAATTATTTTCATAATGAGCAGCAACTTGTGTCAAGTAGACTAGATTATTCTTTACTCAAAGTTGAGATAAATGTAAATTAAAATATTTTCTGACCATTTGCAAAAATGTTGGAGTGGTTAAAATGTCTCAATCACTGGATGTCCGCATCGATCCTCCTTAAATATCTCCTCCTTGAAGTGGTTCGGGTTTGGAAAATAAATACAAAGTGATACCTGCATTGTATTTCGCAAATCAGTAAGTATAGTCTCCCTTGACACTTATTATTGGCTAAAGTCGTGAGTATTATGCTTGCATTAATAAAAGTTAGCTGCCTTAAAATTGCGTGAATAATCAATAGAAAAGGCCACGTGCATTGAAACACTTACTCAAGCTGAATAAGTATCAAAACTAATTCTCACTTTCATATTTGTTGAATGTCATGTTCGACACAAAAAAAGGACATATCGATCGGACCTTCTGGATGTTTGATATTCATAAGGCATCTATTGATAAGAAAATTATTAAGCTAAATGCCACATTTCATTCTTGCTCTCAATTTTATTTTTTGACAAACATGCCCATTTTATTTTACCACATTCCCTTCGAGCTCCCCATTGCATACTGATCGTAGTTATTTTTACACAAATAATTAAACTAATTAATTAAATAATCAACGCTTGCTGCACTAAAAATTGTAATTTGTTAAGTTTATGTAAATTTATTACAATAAAAACCACTACCTCTGCATTTATGCTGTTATTATAGCTTCGATACACTGTTTCGCTGTACAAACTGCTTTATTATACTGATTTTTTCACAACTTTCATCAGTGATGTGCTCCACTTGGTTTGGGTAAAACCTGTTATGAAAAACATAAGCAGGCAGATGCGATATATTATGGCGGCAACGGTACATGGGAACAGGTACAAGTAGTGTCATTCACACTTTTGACAGTCAGTGTTCAGGTTACATATCTTTGTGCGCGGATTAGTGTTTAGTCGAATTTTACACATTTAGAATTGTTTGCAACACATTTAAGGGTATGCTTGTCAAGAGCATGTTTTCGTACACGTAATTAAACTATCCCACTGCTCAAACATTTTCAATTATAATTTATCCAAATGTGTCCATCAACCTATATAAAACAATTAGGTATTTCGAAATAGTTAGTATTCATTTATTTCTGTCTTTTGTCGCTTCTTAAAAAATTCAAATTGGTAGTTGTTTTTGCAAGAATAACCCAATCTCTCTTTCCATCAGCAATTTCAGTCTCTTCCTGTTTTTTCATCAGCATGATTTAAAGAGACAATGAAGCTTGTAACCCCGATACCGGTAAAATTTGAGAAAGAGGAAGCACATAATTGAAGGAAAAACTCAAAAGTACTACATTTTGCGTGAGCTCTTGAAGCAGTTAGTGCCAGACTTAAATGTGCTACGGGAACATGATGTTGAAAAAACACTATAATTTACAGAAAGTTTTCTTCGAATTTGGATATTTCATGTGCTTCAGTCCCTTTAGATTAAGACTTGGGAAGGATTGTCGCAGATATATAACGAGAACGTGGGTACCACAACAGGTCAAACACAAAATTAAAATAGAGTATGCGTACATTATGTGTCAATATGCAAGACTCTCCTAATTTACCTCGTAGATTATCTGCGCGATCGGACAGTTCCTTGGAAATTTATACATGCTTCATGATGTTATAAACACTTTGATTCAGGCTGGGAAGTTGAAATCTCCAGTAGCATACTTTGGAGCTTTTTACAGCATTACTAATCTTTTGATGAGTATTTCAATGACAGGTTGGCTTTGGAAAAGGAAAAGACAAGTGCAAAGAATTGCCACTTGGACGCAGAAGGAAATAGAAAATTTACCAAAACGGTTCACGGTAAAATTCACCAAATAAAACATATGTAGCATTCCCGACTCGAAATGCATTATTTCTGTTGTTAGGTTTGTTTTTTTTAAAGTGTTGCTATAAAATTCTATTTTGTTTCAGACAACTATTGTTGCCCTTACTTGCCTATGCTTATGCGCAAGCGTCTTTTTCAGTATCATTGCGACCCTAGTGCATTTGCCCACTTTGCATGGTTGGAATTGGAGTTTCGAGTATTGGTGGCTTCAGGTAAATCTTTACACACATTCGCGATTGCTGAATTTTTCGACCAGTCCATTAAACAGGGAGCCAAAATTTCCCGTTATTTCATGTTCTCAGAAGTTTCTATCTGTGCTTTTTGGGATTGGGGCTTTCTTCAGATTCGTTAATCGATACCTGCTTGAAATGCTGATACTTGTTGGGATCATTTGCTTTTGGATGGTCTCCTACGCCTTTGCTGTGAGCCTTCAAAATGAGAAGCTGGACTGGACATTGGTGAATAGTAAATTCCGGAGACTAAGAAGGTTTTCAGAATGTTTCAACAGAACGTATGGTGGACTAGTATTTATTTATTTATGGAATTCACTGTTGATGTATTCATTCCATGTGGGAGGTCTACTAAAGAATATGGATGAAGTTTATCGGTCGAGACGAATATTTTTGTGTGTCAACATCACGTTGATATTAACTCTATCTGCGGATTGCTGCAGACAAGTTTAGTAAAATAATTTCGATTAGATCTTTATTCCTAACTAAGGAACTAATTTAATACTGTTTCAAATTGTTTTTACATAAAGGCAAGCTTCATACTGGATTGGATCTCCAAGGCTCAAAATGGCGACAAAGTGAAATCACACAGTGCCATTATATTGCTTGAGCATGTCGTTTCTAGAAACCGTATTGCAGTCACTGGTTTGGGAACATTTTCCATTTCTTATGGATTTGTAGCTAACGTAAGATACTGTTCAACTTTCACTTAGTACTTTCAACTTTGTACTTTTTTATTATAATTGTCCACGCGCAGGTCACACTCCTTGTAATTACTTATTTCATCATTTGCGTTCAAGAGTGACGGTCATGAGTTACAACCTGCATCGTATTTTGTCTACACTGGAACTACTGCAATTCGAGTTACATAAAGATTGCGCAGTTAAAACCCGAAGAAAATCATCTCATAAAAATAATAGCATCTTATTCATCCTGCAGATCCGAGCTAATTAAAGAATATGAAGATTTTAAGTTTGTGGAGTTATTACGCAAAATTTTATTTAACAGATTGGATCTAACGTGCAGTATTGTCTCAAAGTAGTTGTATTTCTTTCAGCATTTTGCTCTTTGTTATTTCCTTAGGGTTTAAAAATGTATTAAGCTGTGGCAGTAGTTGCCTTATGCTTAAGAGAGAAATTGTTCAGATCATTTGGGCAAGTGTTAAACTGTCTAGCGTGGGCCTCTCGCTTCTCATTGTAAATTTACTTTTCAATTTTGGCTTGGTCTCTGGCATGTATGACGTGACTATTTCCAGAGTATCTGATTTATCCCAAGTTCTTTGTGCTTCCTTAGTTTTTTCCTCGTTTAATACAGTCGAGTGAGGAAGGACGCTACTTTGAACTCTATCGTCTTCAGGCTCCTAAGATATGAGGAAACGACAAAGACATTGAATACATGAAATTTGAGACATAAAATAAGAAAATACTGTCAAGTAGAGTAAAGATATTTTACATTTTGATTTTGAGAAGACTGCTGATCCGAAGAAGCGAAATCAATTTCCGAGATTAGTTTTGGAGCAAGGAACGACAACTCCGGAGCTTTTGGTGGTGGAACCAGACTTCCCCTAACACTGTTTCCTCTCAGCACACGATTTAAATTCACTTTGCTCAGTTGGAACAACTCATGCCTCTTACCTCCTCCAAGCTTTACCTCCTGGATATAATTATTGTAGGCTTCAGCTTGACTCCACATATGTCTTAAGGCTAGCCTGTCCTTGTCAAGACGTTGGATTTGTTGTTTAATCTGCATACATGAAGCTTAAAGTTATATCCCGAATTCTGTCAATTCAATAGTTCGTTAAACCATAAGATTAGTAAGTATGAGAACCTTCTTACCTTCTCCGCATCTTTTCGATACTTTCTCAGAAGACAAAAGGAACTCCATTCGTAGTAATTAGAAATATCCTTTGACCAGTAGTTTCTGGTAGGTGCACTCCGTTGGCACATGGTTCTCAACGTTTCAAGTTTTGAGCTAAGGTTTCCAGCCTGACTTTTGGATGCTTCCCCAAAGTTTGTATTTGCACCCACCACTCGTGGATATTTGTGGTAGGAGTCCTTTGCTCCCACATGTTTTGAAAATGAGTCGGGACTGTTAATGTCAGGCTTACGAATGATGTCCGATGGCACGTCTGGACTTTGCTGACACGTCTCATTTGCATTTATACATGAATGGTTTTTGTTGCTGGACTCTGATTTTAATAATTTGTATCCCAAATTTGGACAGTAAATACTCTTCGCCTTAATCGTGGTTGGGCTCTCTCTTTTTGATACGCCACTGTCTGGTCTGCTGGTGTGTCTTACATAATTCTTGTAGCTTTCCATTAGTTCATCCAAAGTTGGTCGCTGGTGTAGGATGGTTGATTTATTTCGTAACACCGAACTATTTTCGCTCCTTATGCCAGCGGACAAAATCGCCCGTCTCACAGAATTATAGTCAGTTTTTAGCAGAATCGCAGAAGAGGGTCGAGAAGACGTGGGCCTCCTTTTATTTTCACCTTCTTCGTTAGATTTACCCTCCTCGAGAGCTGACCCGCGGCTTTGCTCAGATTTTAGAATCGCATTTTTAAAACTCGTGAGGTAAGGTGAATTGAGCAAACCTGCACGCTCGAGTTGATTCAAATTAATATCTTTCAAATATGAGCGGCCTATGGATCTCGATCTGGACTTTGAAGTCACATCAGTGCTTGTCCCACTTGACTTTCTTACGGGGAAGTTCACTTCTTTGACTTTCTGGAGGTTCCGTCGCTTGAATTTGATGCTTATCTTTTCCTTCGTTTTTGAACGGGGTTTGTGGCCAAATATTTTTTCTGCGTTCAGGGAAATGTTCAGCGATACCCGCCCTGAATTCTCACTAGTACTTGGCACATCTTCAAAGGGCAACGTGGAACAAGAGGATGTTATTTCAAACGGATCGGTGGAATCAGATGATTCTTCTTCAGAGTTGAAGTATATGGAGGAGTCTGAAAAAGCTGGGGCCTGTGGACTTATAGCATTATCACTGTCTGCACTCATTATGTCCGGAAATTCGTAGATGAATTTTCGGCTGTGAAGCTGGTGAGGGATATCCGGAAGTTTGATGGCAAATCCTCCTTCCTCAGAGGAATCACTATCATGCAGAGCTTTGTTTTGGATATACCTTTGACGGGGCGTTCCACTTCCTTTCATTGCTGTTTTGGACCTGAGATGGTTTATGGAGTGCATTGTAATTTTTGAGCAGTCAAAATAAGTGACAAAAGATTTAGCACATTAGATTCAAAGGTTCTGAAAGCTTGAAAAATCACTTACTTACCGCATCGAACTGGTGTAATTCAAAGTGTAGGAGAAGCTTTAAAATGTGTGAGTTCTAAAATAAATAACATTATTCACATATTAGTGACGATTGCTCAAAAATACAAGAGCACAACAACTGAGCTATCGGATATCCGCCCAACTGGTGTATTACAGAAAAAAATAGGAAAAGTATCGATGGAAATTTTATTACTAATTATCTTGCTTTTTTATTGTAATATTTATAGAACATTGTCCATTAAATCACATGATGTTCACGGTAAAAGCGGAGCGAAAGCTTGTGAGTTATTTATGTATAGGAAAATGAGCCATCGAGTTTAGAAATAATTTGCTAAATTAAAGACTATAAGTAGGTAGTTAGTCAAATTAATAATACGGCATTCCTTCTAAATATAGCCCTTAATGGATCAAACGAAATATATTTAAAAGTGTACGTGATCCTATAATGCATTTTAATGAATAATTGCAATACTACACATTCGTTGCAAAGTTGCTAATACTGCACAAATTAAAAAATTTGAACAAATGCACCGATAACTGATTTATCCTCGGCGAAACCAACTGGACACTTTTTGAGTGATAGGAAATGCGCGATTTTGGCATATCATGATCTGATGGAATTGAACGTAGTAGGTAAGGTAGTTTTAAAAGTGCTGTTGTGCTACGCTGCAGTATTAAGTACAATTCAGTAAAAATTCCAGATGAGGTCATGCATATGCACACTCTGATAAGAGTGGAATCATGTAAATTAAAATCTTTTGTTTTATGCGTGGGAATTACTTAAAATAATGGACTATCTAATCATTTACACGTAATTATATTCAACTATTGTGACATTTTGAGTATCAACATCATGGATTATTACAATGGTATGTTCAAACTAAAGGTATCTGATGATAAGAAAAGTCATTACAAACCATGAAGTTTAATTTAACGAATAAGAAACCTGGACAGTGTGTACTTGATATTCACAGTGTCAGTATTAATAAAAAATTGCATACAGGGAAGTTTAGTTTTGTTAAAATCATTTCCGTTTTAATATTTCTGAATTTTGTTTCATCAAGCTATCGTTCATGTCGCATTTGTAAACATAGCTATAATATTTAGTTGGTAGAAAAATTCGGAGCCATTGTCGCTGCAAGTGACCTCGCCAAAGGGTAACTCCTTCAGGTAGTAAAGGAACCACAAACTCGCTCCAAATAGTCCGAATTTTCCTTACCCCGTTCTGAATACAGTTAATACAGTTCTGAATACAAAAATAAATACTGTTAGTATCGGATACTACGATAACTGAAAAATACTTTCGTGCATGTTAATTTATTACATACAACAATATTCAGGGCATTGTTGAAAATATCCACATAGTGCCTAACGTCTGGGATCAAGTCAAAGTAGTCCCTCTGTAACAAACAAAATTTACCGAAATGTTTAGTCTTTCCATTTGTTAGAGATTACTAAATTTAGACATTTCAGAAGAATCAAAGCATGAATCCTACGGTTGCTTCAAGGAGAAGTATTATATCTCCACGAGTGTGTTGATGCTGATTTAAAAAAAATAAAACCTGCATGTGTAAATATATTATCACAAAAAATTGAAGAGAGAATTAGAAATGATTATTTACCATTACAAGCATCAATAATGAAGAGTAATTGTTAATAATTCGTCCATATTTAAGGCCAGTTTTTAAATTACACGGTTCCTTGTTTCTTTTTAAATACTTTTTTTAAAAGTGTAACAACTTAAGCTTGCAGTACAAATGGAAGTGAAAATACTAAAGCAGCAAAGTTTGAATAAGTAATGATCAGCATATGAGCTAGATGTTCAGTGCTGGAGGGAAATTCTTGGAATGGTAGTGATGTCATTATTTGCAAACCGGTAAAAATAAAGAAGTACGTAATAAAAGCTTTTTTGTACGCAACATCAAGAGATTGTCCATAGGCACTAGGCACATGATTGAAACCTTGTAATAGCTGTATCTTGGCTGTATAGTGACCGAAAATACATTATTGGATCTGTCTCAAGCATAAGTGTAGTATGTAGATCTTTGATTAGTTGTGAATGAATTTCACATATTGTAGTTTCGCGTGAAAATTCACTTTTCCTACTGTGTGTATTGAAAAATACTACCAATATATATGAATCATTCTTGGCATTTTTTATCAGGTAAATAAATATAATCTAGATTACATTTATAAATTTACCGAACATGCATTTTCAAGATAGTTTAATCGGTTTCTTAAATATAAAATAAGTACACTCAGTCCACTCGGATCTGAATCATTTCCAGTACTAATAAAAAACATTTTTTAAATTTGAGTAGTATTTTTTGTCACACAGTTGACTTCCCAGGAAATATCTAGCCACCATTGTATTATTGAACTTCGTGGAAGCTGTGAAAGTTGCTTTCTCTAGTTTGGTTCCTTGGTATTCCCTTCAAACTTTGTCCTTTGTAGTTTCACAAACCTTTGATTTAGCATTAAAGGGCTTGTGTAGTATATGATAAAATTACAGTACCTGATGAAACGTTTTATGCTCTCAAAATAATTAAGCAAAAGCACGAAGGTTTACATAAAACAAGTCTTTATATTTCATTCTAAATGCGAATTAAATTTATTGTTATACTTTGAAATTCTTTTCTGTTAGATAATGTTAATGCTCAAATTCCGGCGACAGTCAAGTGAAACTCAAATGCCTTTGGATTTCATTTTGGTATGAGGTAACAGAATATGCTAACACAACATCTTACCAACCATCATTTCTCTTTTTCATTTGACATTAATTTCTCTTTTTTATGTTAGACATGATTTTCTCTTTTTTACTTTCTACATTCAGTGTTATATTAACATTGGATCATTTATTTTTCGGAGCTTTACATAATTTGGAACGAAAGTGTAAATCAGTTTGGCACCAGGGTGTGTGATTCAAGTGGAGTCCTCATCCTCAAATTTAATGCTCTGTCCACGACTTTCACACGGTGTCAATGGTTGGCGTTGACGGAAATGACTTCCGGTAATCACAAGAAGTTCCTGATCGTCATCCACCAGTGTCAACATGGTCCTGTGGCAGGGAACCTGACCCGAAGGGTTTATATTTCCATTCTTTATTTGCGAAGGTGCTGTTCATATTGTTAAATATGACTAGTGTTTACTGAATTATGTCATTCCCAATCTGCCAAATGCAGGCATCAATTTTTTCTATGAATTAGTTAAATTAGTTTCTTTATAAAAGTTGAAGCTTCCAGGTCTACGGAAAGCTTAGGCGACTTCGCGTGCATATGGCAGGTTACCTGACGTACATCTTCTGAGCGCAATCGTAAACTTTCACATGGCCGACAAGGAAGAAGTATGATTCATAGGTTGTGTCTGGAAAGACACTTTGCCAATACCAAATTTACTAATTAGCTATTGTTGTTAGCTCTTCCTATTTTTTTAACAAAAAAGTACATGCAGTTATTTTTAACACAA
>JAHZNF010001231.1:0-13593 GCA_027744215.1 Troglopedetes dispersus
TAATTCTTTGACACATCTTTTTTTAGGTACTTCCTTTTTTCTTTTAGAGCAAAATCTTGCGTAGGTCACATTTTACAAAAAGGGAATTTCCATATTCCTACGATTATCTTTAATCAACGGTTGCACACAAATAGAAAAAAGCTACCTAGTTAGAATTCAATGTCACCTGAAGACTTCACGATGACAAGTAGAAAAAGAATTATTTTTGGTGTGGTAATAAAAAGTGCGAGACAAAGTGTGCTTGTCAACTGGTTGCACGGTATTTTCATGGTTATCAAAGCAGATCGAAAGGAATTTATTTCCCAAAAAATTACTCTCCCAACAATCCTCTCCCTTCCAAGCTTTATAATTAAATCAGTTCTTTTCATTTTAAATTGTTGTTATCGTTTATATTGTAATTGAGAGGAGTATATATAAACTATTAAAACTACAGTCAAGGTTTAAAAAATAAGTGTGAGTCAACCTACAACAAAAAAAATGATTACCAGAGGACAAAGCTCTGCTGTACTACTGCTGTGCTCCAATGAATTTACTTTGAGACAAAAAAAATAATGGTGACGCGAGTCTGAAAACTAATTTTTTTCATTTGTGTGACATTGCTTTTTTCTAATATTTTTTTTCATTGACAAGCAATTTGTACCTTGTGCGGAGGAAAATCCACGTGTAAATATGAAAGAAAACTTCCCAGCCATTCTTAGATATACATTATTCTAATTAGTTTCGCAGTACGAACTCAGGATTAAGTAGAAATGTAAATAGAGACATGGGATTAAAGTGTCGTGTGGTCGCGTACAAGTAGAATGGAGACGTGAAGGATGTGTTTGTGTGGCGCACTGTCAATTTCTGTTTCATGACAAAGAAGACATCAAGCTGCTTCTTCGTGGAAGCAAATTAATATGCAAAGTGGAGAGCTACAATACATGCGTGTTTTGTCAAGTTGATTTGTTTGTCTTTGTGAGGGGCAATTAATAGGATCTGTGAATATTTTTTGGAGGGAAGGCTAGACCAAATTGATTTAAGCATTGAGTTCTAAAAATGTTTCAAGTCAATGTAATGCTGAAATTATCCGGAGTGGTGCAATTTCGTTCAATCTAACTCCAAACTAATGGCCAACAAATTTCGTAGAATTTTACTTGCTAGACTCAAGACGATTGATTTTACCTAGACTGAAATTCGGAGTAGTAGTTCATTTTGGGTGGCATTAAAGTTACTCAAGCAAACTGCACCAAATTTGTACAAAATCGAGTCAACCACTCAATTCTCCCTCGATTATGCTAATTCCAAAAAATAAAAGGTCCGTTGTAAATCAATTGAGTTGAGTAAATGTGTTTTAATACTTCTGCATTTTAAGCGATTTGCATCCTGAAGCATTCGTTTTAGCATCCATCAAAGTATTGTTTCAAAAATGTTCAATGCATGCGCTAAAATTCGAGCAAAACTTTTGACTATATTATTCCAGATTTCTAAGTTTTTCTTCAGAAGAAAAGTAGTATTCATTGCGCTTGACAGTCATAATTGCGACGCATGCTCTCTGACATTTCATGCTAATCAGGTTGGAAACTGGAAAATGCCTTTTACTATTGTAATTCATTCACATACTTGCGCTTATGATATCATAAGTGCTCGATCTGTGTGGAATGTCGCGATTGTTTCATACAAATAAATGTTCGATGGCGCTACGACTATACATAAAGCTATGCTGTATATTTGCATTCCAAGACATGGAATACCTATATTCATGTTTTGTCCTCTGTCTGTGGAGTACTGGCATTTAATTCACCTGCAACTAGTATTAACATGAGACGATTACAAAATCGAATCGACAAATTTTTTTGGATCATTGGTACAATACAGCTTATCCAACTCGGCTACGTACATTTGTGTTAATTAAATTTAATAGATTAGGACATTATTTGCTTGAAGTTTTGCAAGAAGTAACGCGTCACAATAATTGTCTTATCGCAGCAAGCAATACCCGGTGATTTTTCAAGTTTCTTAGTTGACCCAAAATCTTTAAAAAATGTCTTCCGGTAGTAAAAAGTCATCGCGTGAAAAGAAGCTGTGCAAGAACAGCAACAATTTTGTCCTTCCTTTAGTTCCATTTCCTGAGATCGTTGAGGAGACAGCTGAAAAATGGTTCAAGCGAGCAGACGATGCAGATTTTAAGGACATTTCTCCTCCACCCAGAGATGAGGAGTTCCCACGTGTGCGTCAAACATGCAACTACGACAGTGCCCGAAACTTTGAACCTGATCTTGGTGACCTCACCATTACCGATGCACGCAACATTACTATAAAAAACTACATGAAGGATCACAAAGAACTTGGTCCACCAGTTCCAGTTGAACGTTCCGACGACGAGAGTGAAGTAGTTTTCGAAGAGCTTCTTCGACAGTTGCACCGTGAGAACTTAAATGTATACTACGGAGGCGCATCATCAGCCTTTAATTCCGTGGCTGATGAATCGGGGAAACAAAGAGAGCCAGCAAAAGTTTTAAAGTGGATTGTGGACGCCAGCGTAGCCAAGCAAGAAGGAGACAAATTACAATTTTGCTATTACCGTTTCCAGAAAGGACTTGAGGCAAAATGGGAGCTTATCGCGATTAACCGACTGAAAGCCATTCTCGAAGGTCAGAACACTGTTCAACCCTTTCCGGAAAAGCTACTTAAGTTTGATGAAGAGTTGCAACACATTTATGGACCTCTGGATTCCCGCATTGGTGATTATCCGAAAATTGTGAAAGCGTTTGAGAGTCAGCGAAGGATGAAGCTGGAAGACTTGACGGATAAGGAGTGCACTTTAATTGGTGTGTCCATTTATTAAATACGCATACGTCTTTCAAAATTGGAAACAAAAACTTTACCATAAGTTTACTTGATTTAAATATTTACAGAACAGATAAAACAACATGGTCGAGACAACCCAGAATTTGTTAAAATGTCTGAAAGACTTGATAAGTACCAGAATAAGTTGCTGAACAGTGTGTTGCAGGAGTCTGAAGCTGGACTAGATATGAATCCTTACACGTCCCGACATCACATGGACTTTTTCGTTTTGCCTCGACCTGTTCAGGCTGATGAATCGGGGAAACAAAGAGAGCCAGCAAAAGTTTTAAAATGGATTGTGGACGCCAGCGTAGCCAAGCAAGAACGAGTCAAATTACAATTTTGCTATTACCGTTTCCAGAAAGGACTTGAGGCAAAATGGGAGTTTATCGCGATTAACCGACTGAAAGCCATTCTCGAAGGTCAGAACACTGTTCAACCCTTTCCGGAAAAGCTACTTAAGTTTGATGAAGAGTTGCAATACATTTATGGGCCACTGGATTCCCGCATTGGTGATTATCCGAAAATTGTGAAAGCGTTTGAGAGTCAGCGAAGGATGAAGCTGGAAGACTTGAAGGATAAGGAGTGCACTTTAATTGGTGTGTCCATTTATTAAATAAGCATACGTCTTTATTGGAAACAAATACTTTACCATAAATTTACTTGATTTAATATTTACAGAACAGATAAAACAACATGGTCGAGACCACCCAGAATTTGTTAAAATGTCTCAAAGACTTGATAAGTACCAGAATAAATTGCTGAACAGTGTGTTGCAGGAGTCTGAAGCTGGACTAGATATGAATCCTTACACGTCCCGACATCACATGGACTTTTTCGTTTTGCCTCGACCTGTTCACTCAATTAATGTCTACATCACTCGTCCAAAGGAGTACAGCTTGCTGGTGGAGTATGAGCCGCCCGATGACATCTTTCTTCAGGCGGGATACAACGCGAGCGTTTTTGACGTGGGTTGTGCTTATCCTCAAAAGGGAGTTGGGGATTTACCCAGACTCGAATATTTTAAGGATTGCCATAACATGCCAGGCCATTACTCAAAATGGTACCAGACTTTGGGCGAGCTGAACAAGGAAATCCAGAAGTATCCTTTCGGGGTAGACTTTTTCCAGTTTTTAAAGGAGTTTAGAGACTTCAAGACTTATTTTGAAGATGAGAATCTGTTCGGGAAATTTTCGGATGAGGAAGGGGTGCACGTTTTAAACGACATTTTCCTCCCTTTTAGTTTGAAGAGTGAAGATAAGAAGATAATAATTTTTCCTAGCTTATTAAATGGTAAGTTGTGAATTAAAGTTGTGAATTTTTTGGTGCAAAAGTTTAAGTTAATTCTGGTAATAAATTTTGTAAATGGTTATTAATTGATTTTTATTGTAGGCTTCATCATTACCCCTGATAAGATCTTAGAAAGAGTTTGGGAGCGGATAAGGTTTATGCTGGAACATTATGGTCAATGTTTGAAAATCAGTGAACTTGAGGAAGCATACCAATCATTTTATGGCGAGCCTTTTCAACTTGCTACATGGTTTCAATCTATTGAGGAATTTGTTCGCTACAGTCTCCACAAATTTCCAGAAAACACGAGAGATATCAAAGTGCTGAGGACCGCTGCAGTGAAGAAGTTCAAACTTGCCAGGAATGAAGAAAGGAAGGAACGGGAGGAGAAGAGACGCGACAGAGCTGCTTTGTTGTCGTTGGATAACATGTGTCATGCGAGGTTTCTCTCTGGTGCATGGATCAAATCCGAGTATACCTTACCCACGAATTTTGTTTTTAGGCGACCCCATCAACTACCATTTTCTTAGACTTTGGAGATGTAGCAATATTCTTTACAGGTAGCAAATTTATTTATAAATTTTGACTGCTTTATAGTCACTTTGTTTCAAATTATTTACTTGTGCATAGTGCGTATACAAAATCTATGTATGTTTAGGAATCAATTTGTCAAATTTACTTTCAAACGGCACCAAAGTTCGTGCTTTTTGCAATGACTACCTATCCATAGCTTCAGTTTGTTTCATGAGTTTCTGTGTTGAATGCTAACTATTTATTATAGTTTGGTAAATTGATAGCAAATTTCTGACACTATTTCAATACACCGTGAGACCATTTGGTGTTCTTAAAAGAACCGTTCTCACTGAAACGGTGGACAAAATCTTGCTGATTTAATTTGCATTTGTAAAAATGAATGAAAAAAATCTTTCATTTGTTACCACTGAAATTACTTGGTGCTACCTAATAAATAATTTTTTGCCAAAACAGATAACCAGTTCGGTAGTACAAAATTTCTTAATACATTCTTCTTGGTGGGATCAGCATTATGTTTAATCTGACACTAAATCACCGGATTTTTCATTCCAAAGTTCTGTTGAGTGACGTTGAAATTAAAGCTGATAACCACCGTAAAATTATCAATTCAATAATCCATTTTCAGCAAAGGAAGAGCTAAGTATGACTCACACAAATGTATACTCATCTATTTTGCATGCTACCTCCATTTTGCACATGACTAACTTCTCGAGCAAAAAAAAAGCAGAAGCCAAAAGATTTATTTCGTGAGTCAGTTGGAATTGGAATGCAAAAGTGACTTGTGGGTTATCGTCACACAAAGACACACACACACAAATATATATTTATTACAGCAACATAGTTTTCGTGGAATTTAATGAAAAAATAATACACAATAATGATGATAAGGATACATAATATACTCTCCTGCTTCAGCTAGCGCTTCTGACGTCGTCGTCGTTGTGATAGGGGTCATCTGTGTGCAGCCAGCATGATCTCACGGTATGAGAACTGGAATAAGGTCACTTCTTCAAGACAATCCTTTGAAAAAAATAAGATAAACACAAGTTTTAGAGGAAACTCGAAGTCATCATGCGTGCTCAATTGGTATTTTACCTGCATCGTTTTCTTGCTCGTGTGTCCATCATCCATACTATTTTTTTGTATCACAACATACACCACACAACAATCATAAAACAATGCACAATAATGAAAAAATCATAAACGCAAAAAAATGTATTCATTTTGACGAAAATATTCTGTACAAAACAAAATCTCACTTTTTGCGCACAATCCACCTCCAAAAAGTAATTTAGAAGGCATATGCTTATCATTGATATTTGCATAATAATAAATAAATCAAAGAGCTTTTCTGGCGACCGACCTCTGCTACGTTTCAAGCCTTGCCCTTCGCACTGCAAATTCATTTTGCGTGTTTCGTCACCGACCTAAGGTTTGAGGATTTAAGACCCTTGTATTTTTTGAGCAGGTTGCATTTTTTTCTTCTATCGATAAGATTATTTATTAAGGACAGTATTTAGGGACTCTAGTGATAACTTAATCATGCATTGGGAAATCTAAATAACTTCACCTTTATTACTTTATTAACTTACCGTGTTGCACTTCATGGTAAGAAAATGAAGAAAACAAGAGAAATGAACTTGCAGCTTTTTTTCCATTGATTTTGCAAGGGAAGGATGTGTGTTCATGTGTGTAAATCGTGATGTATTAACTTATCATTGTGCTAGAACATTGTCAATGATCACTATTACATAATATTGAGCAAGGAATAATAAAGTCATCATCATTATCACAATTTTTCAATGTCGGGATTGATGAAACTGGAAGGGGAACAATAGAAGCGGAAGATAATCGTAGAGGTGGGTGGAAGGCGACCGATTATGTAAAATGTATGTAAAGGTGTGATGCCACTAGGTAATTGTGACGTAATGACACCTGAGTATATAAATTACAGGTACATAATTTAGTTCAATTCAATTGCTGGTTGTATTTTCAGTTTTGACCCCTCCAACAATTTTCGTGTGAAAAACTAAAGTCAATTTGTAGGCGCCAATGCAGAAACAATATCCTTCAATTAGAAGTGATTAAAGTATGTGGAACCTTTTCAGAGCTTGAAATAAGTTATTTCAAATTGATTGCACAATTTTAATGGTAACAGGAAAGATTGAGTAATTCATATAATGTAGCGTTTTGTCAATTCACTTTTTGTACGATTTTTGTTTCAAAATGTTTGGCTTATTCTTTGAGTAGATAATATAATGAATGATTTTTCCAGAGATAAACTAATTAGCCATGTTTTGGAAAAAAATATTTTCTTTAAATTTACTGAACCAAACACAAGGTTTCGTGTCCGATGACCTTGGTCATAGTTTGACTTCAACGTCGCTCATGTAAAGCTTGGTTACGAATACTAAAAATAGCAGTAGATAGATAATGGTCACGTAAATAAATAATCAAACATCTCTCCTGAAGCAAGAATCACAATGGGGTTCTTCAAGCAGCACTAATTTCAAGCTGCTATCTTAAAAATATAATCGATTTTGAAATACCGACTGAGCGTAACTATTGATAAGAGATGGGAGCAAGTCACTGCTTTAAACTCGTGATCGGGAACCTGCGAGTAGTGCTGAATATTAAAAGGTTTTGTTTCAAAATATGAACATTTTTGGTTGAAGGAATCTTTTTTTCAGGCGTAACATGAAGGGACATCTTTTGTGTGTCAGGTGAAGTGCTTGCTCAAATACAAAAAGTGAACAAAGAGCTACATTTTCTCATCAGTGGAATTCCTTCTGTTCATGACAGAGTGCACACCATGCGTACCAATAATATTCTTGTAAGACTAGCTTCCATTCCAATCCATGCATCTGTGCGTGCATAGTTACACCATGATATCGGAGCCACTTGATTTGCGGCATGTAAATCAATCATGTAATCTATTGAATTTCATGGTACACTGCAAGCTTGCATTCAAAGCCAAAAATATCAGGTATATTACTTCTTTTCAAAACATGAAGCCTAGATTAGATATGGAATTTCGATTCTCCTAGTCATATTTGTCTAAATTCTAAATATTCACTTTTATCATACACATTAACAAGATTATGATCAGTTTAATCTGCATTATCACAAAAAAATTGAGTTGACGTCGAAATTCCCATTTTTTCAATAATATTTTTTTCACTTGTATTGTCACTTCCTTCCCGCTTCTCCGTAATATCTTACAGATTAGAAAGTATTCGTAATCTCACGTCAATAAAATCGTGATTTTTTCTCGTCATCTTGACGGACAGGAAGACACAAGAAGATCATTATGCATCAGATGCTTGTCCATAAAAAGTTTATCTTTTTTAAACAGAAAGCTTATCAACTATAATGTCACATGCTATTGCCACGTTGTTTGACATTTATTAAATTAAGGCAAATAGAATATAAAATCTCACAAGTATGTAGATCATAGATTTGCTGAGTGCAAGACATTATGTCAATAAATGCCACAGGTTATCTAGCATTGTAGAGCTCCACCAGGTGTTGATAGAACTCCCCTTATCATCAATATCAGAGCATCAGACGGTGCTCCATTGTACTGTCAAATTAGCACAAAATGAATACAAACATTGTGTCTCCCATGTCTGGCGTCTACTTGAAACCATTTTTTTATATGACAAGTGGAGAAGAATGAAGGAAAAATGCCTCCTCGTGAGATATGATACTAGAAAACGGAGGAATCACCCTCCATTGTGTTCTGCATACGGAGAACAACAAACAAAAAAAATGTAATATGGTGGGAGTTAACCCTCTTTTCTTATTTTATGGACTACCAAGAGACCGTGAACAATGCATGACAATTACCTTGATCCGTGACAACAACACTAGAAAAAAACTGCATCCCTTATCATTTTTTAGGGACACGCTTATAAATACAAACAGCCGATTTTGTAGACACAGAAAGTATTTAGTTATTATTATTATGCTAATTCAAAAAAAAGTAATTCGAGCTCATTGTCCGTCACCGAAATGGACTGCGTGGAGGAGGAGTATATATTTTTGTCTCCGGCGTCTCCCAGGAATAAAATTACGTAACAATGATGATGAGTATGATAAGGTGAAGTGATGATGAACGTGAGCAACAATGAAAACTCTTTTTTCAGGCCACGCCAATAAATATTAAAAAATAACATCAAATGCAGCTTTTCTAAAAGCATTAATGTGTTCATCCACCACCATTTCTCACATCACTACGGAGCATGCAGTCTGGATAAAAACCTTGTTTCTGGGAACAAGCGTCACTTCATATTAACCAGACTAGAAATGGAATGTGGTAAGTAACTTGTTTCAAGCTGTAATTCAAAAATCCGAATAAAAACATATTTTAGCATGAAATCTATCTCAATGCCATTTTTTTACAAATCCAATTTTGAAAAAAAAGCAATGCTCTTTTTTCGTCTTATCAAAGGTGCCATAAAAACGTGTAGACCAGTGGCATTGCAAATGGTGAACCATGAACCATTCTTTCTTTCAAAAATTGTACCTCATATTGTAGGAATGTGGTAAATAAATAAGTTCAATCCCACAACACCGTAGTAATAGTTAGAATGTGTGTAATAATAACAAAAAAGGACAGGATTCCACGTACCCTTGCTTGTTTCATGTTTTGTTGTGGTAGTAATCTGATCTAGAAAGAAGGATTGGAACATATCTCAGAAAATTCCCACAGTCTTGATGTAAAAATTGCACCTTACGCTCCTCTGAATGTAAATGGTTGGTGAGGCAAAAATTCCTCACAAAAATAGAAACAATATTACATAAAAGGCTATCTTATACAATAATGTGTTCGCAGAAAAAAAATATATATTTGCAGTCAGTTCATTTATTTGCTCACATTGAACTTCTTCTTTGACAGAAAGTGGGATGTTTCTTGATTGTATTTTTGCACACACGTCGAAAGGAGTTAGTGTTTCGTTTCGGATATTTCGAAAGCTACCAAAAATTTACCATTCCCTTCACAAAAATCCTATAACAATGTTACGTGCGTGTTTGTGTGTTCACTTCTCAAATAACTCTGTTCTGTTTTGTCACTCATTCCCATTTTTTGTGATATAATCTCAAAAAAGATTGCAACTTGTGTTTGTGTGCAAAAATGATAAATACCAAAAATAAACTTCCTTTTGTCTGTGTTTGATGATCGTGATCAGGGACTTAACGGGACAAGTGATTAGCTTAGGTTTTTGTTTATTATCAACCTAAACAGGAGAAAAATTGCTGGCGATTATCTCTGAAAATAAAAATTGTATCCAAGTGATTTCTAAGGTAAGTTCATTTTTTAACTGCTCCTGTCTTCTGTTGTGTGCATAAAAGAATCTGTATTTTATGGGTAAAAAATTGAGCTCGGAATTAACCAAGCATTATTGACAGCAATTTTCTAAAGAGCTGACTCACGAGTGGAGCATATTTGTTGGGATTTTTTTTGTGGTGAAATAAAATGACATTGTGTGATGTTGATGTGTGCAAGCACATATTTTTATAGGTGGTTTTTTCTTTATTGTCTCTACTTTTCTAGGATTTTTTTTACCAAAAAACTGTTAACAAATTAAACAGAGAAAATTGAAAATGCATGGTTGACTGAGTTCACGTTGTCAACATGCGCGCCTCTGAGACACACACATATAAAAAGGAAACAACAAAAAAGTTGATAAGTATAGAGTCCTTGTCACATGATCACCGCATCGGTAATATATCTTT
Source organism: Troglopedetes dispersus (assembly GCA_027744215.1). Classification (NCBI taxonomy): domain Eukaryota; kingdom Metazoa; phylum Arthropoda; class Collembola; order Entomobryomorpha; family Paronellidae; genus Troglopedetes; species Troglopedetes dispersus. Next base: position 10,390 of record JAHZNF010001231.1, read on the forward strand.
TTTTGCGTTGTTTTTTTTTTCTTTGAAAAAAAAAATAAAATATGTCAATGGTTTGACACCGAAATGAATCAGAAGCTGTTCGCTGTTGGAAGGATGGATGTGGCTAGAAAAATACTTTTTTATGCAAAGCAGAAAGAATAATGGAGCACAGAGTATCTTTCCAATTACCATAACATAATCTATCAGGTTAGTGTGTCAACTTTGCTGCTGCTGAATCTAGAAAAATTAATGATGGTAATTTTGAGCAAAGACAAAAGATACTGTCAATCAACTTGAAAATTAATAAGATTCCTGTTCACACTTGATTAAACAAATGCTGAGAAGAGGATGATAAGCGCGATATTTGAGGTAGCAATAATTACTATTTTTTGAAGTCATCAATCATGAATTAGAAAGAGAGGACAAATGCCCAACACGTCAAGTCATTTATTCTATTTATTTTTGCCAGCAAAAAATGCCGGATATTTACAAGTGTGAAGAATCTTGACCTGAAAAAACACAGTGCTGGGAAATAAACAAAGTCCTCCCACTACCGATCAACTATATTGTAATAAAAACTAGATTCATTCATGCGCACATTTTTTAAAATCAAATCGTATCGTTGTGAACTAACTTAGAAAGAGAGGAGCATAATATTATCAATGGATTCTCAAGAAATGATAATAACGGTCTAGGGAAAGATTTTAATTTATTATGTAGATTGTTGGTAATAAATATGTCCTCGTTTGATTGAACCCCATTGTTTACAATGCGGAGCTCACACTTCCACTAACCATTTATTTATTTTAGCTGCACGCCTTTGACTTTATTTTTAAATATTATTAGTAAACTTTTTTGCCTCAAGTTGTCGCATTAATGAGTAGCCTCCTGTATTTTTTAAACATAGTTGAGTTAGTTCTCTGTTGTGGTAAGTAGAATTAAATGTAGTAGAATTGTATTCATATTTAGACAACAAATGGATAAGTATTTTGAAGCACAGCAGCTATTGATTCCTTACGGTATTAGTACAAAGCAAACCATAAAGCATGGAAAGTTTAAAAAATTAGTGATTGAGCAAATACTTCACTTAAATTTTGTTGTGTTTTACTTTTGAGCATGGTTACTAACAAAGGCAAAAGTTTTGTAGTCAGCTAGGCAGATTTGCTAGGCTTGATTTGGCGTTCCATCATGTAATAGGATTTTAGTTTTACATAATATGTATATTGACTGACAAGTAGGAGCTAGAGATGACTTCTCTCAATTATTGTTTTACCTGTTGATGGTTCTATTACTCTATCCAATACATAAAGATTCGAATTCGAATGCGCAGGGTAACAAGAGTATACGTATCTTCAATTCGTGAGTGAATGTTTTCTACTCTCACATTTCATACTTTGTTCTAATCTCCATGAAGGCATTTTGTTTGATATTTGCATCTCCCATGCGAGTCGAGGACACCGCACTACCACCAGTGACATTGCCAACAGTTAGAAGCTCTGATTTTATTTAACCTTTCAAAAATACAATACTCCTTGACTATTGAATCAATGCCAGGTTATAAAATTAAATTAATATGCGCATTTTTTGTAGTAACAGAGCTTCAGATAGTTTGTAGTTATCATCAGCAAAACTTTGAAATGTTCGTACTTACATAATCAAAACTACTACTACGACATAACATGCACATTTGAAAAAAATTAAGTAACCACAATGCATTGAACAATGGAGAACAATGGTATACAAAATGGGTAATAATATTTTTCCCTAAATATTTACCGAGCATTGGATGAATGTATTTCAAAGGAAAAAATGGAATACATTGTAAATACATTTTCTTTCGATAATAATGCGGCTGAAAAAGTGCACCTCTTTTGTAATCTTGCTTTGTTTCATGTGTGCGCTTTCAGCCATTGTTGCATTCCTACAAAATAAAAGCAGTGGCAAGAATGGTGAGAAATTTTCTCAGGAACATCCGGTCTCGTAAAAAAAATCAAAGTTCGTAGAAGGAGCACAATCATCCTTGCACACATATCAGACCAGACCTATGTGTGCATTCCTTCTCTCGAAAAATTGTCTACAACTAAAAAAAAATAAGAAACAAGATACAACGTATCTTACAACCTTCGCAATTGTGGACCGTTGGATCACAATTTTTTACTTTTTTTACATTCCAACTTAACCATTTAATGACCTCGTCATTTTAAAAATTACCTGGGAAAAGCTCCGTACATTGTTTAGATTTTGAAATGAATGCGATAATAAAAAAACCATGAGTATATTTTTTGTCCATTTTGAAAAAAAAGAAGCGTTGATTCTTTTCCCTTGAAAATTGTGATTTTGAATGTGAGCAAAAGGTGATATTGTTTCGTGTTTGTGCGAGGACTTTTTTTCCCGTGGCAGATTAGAAACTGGAAACTTATCAGTTGTCTTGGTCGTTGGTGAGACCTCTGCTGGCTGCACACTACTTCTCCTTGTTGTGTGCATAAATACTATCGTACAAAAATTCACTTATATTTATCAGGAAGTCACAAGGGAAACATCACAATATTACCACTGTACTTCCTCGTATTAAATGAAATTATCAGAACCGTATTGTATTTAGGTATATCGTGGCAATGGGTGAATGGCCACAAAAAAGCTTTACTGTCTATTTAGCAACAATGAGGAGAATGGTGTGGGCAAAAATATTTTTCCTGACAGTTATCGCAAACATAATTGTTGCAGCAATAATAATTATAGGCAATTCATTACCAAAGAAGATTATGACCCAAGATTAAGGAGCAAAGAAACTGGAAAGGTAAAATGAAATTACTGAAAGTATCTATCTTATGAAGCAGCAAGGCAATGTCATGAGACAAATTTTTTTAAAGAAGTAAATGAGATTTTAAATAAATAACTCGATCAAGATAAGCTCAGAAGTCATTCACTCATAACTAACATGTAATGTGCAATAATACAGATTGTTATGGTGCGCACAACTCCATTTCAGGCACACAATGGCCACTACCGCGAGACACGAGGTGACGTGGACAATTGTTTTCTCACTCTTTTTCACTGTTGTACATATATTTTTTGCTTCCTCCACAAAAAAACGAACCAGAAAAGGAATAATGAAGCAATAAAAGCTAATAATTTTTTCTCTACGGCATTAAAAGCAATTGTTATTGAAATAAATATTACACCATCTCCTTATCTTTATGTAACACGTTCATTTTAACGGTTGAG
>JAHZNF010001232.1:0-11931 GCA_027744215.1 Troglopedetes dispersus
CGCCTGGACAAATTTTGTGGGTTACAAGTAACCCGGTAACCCATAGATGTTACGCCCATGATTAGTTCATACCAAACCAACAAAATAGCTTTAGCCCGAGATTATTGCAATTTTTGCATCAAACAAATGTGATAATACTCCACCGACGCTAGTATACGAACTGTGTGCGATATTATGAAGTTTTAGCTTTGTTCACAGGCCACATATTGTTACCTACTTGTAATTGTAATTACAACCTCTATGCATCCACTAAAAATCATAGGTATTAAAAAAAATGTATATTATTTGATTTGATCATAAAAGGTTAAAGCCAGGTGTACATTTTGTTCAATTTATTACTTCTTTCCTTGAAATTTTTATGAGTATAAAAGATGTTGAATAAAAATATTTCTTGGAACTTTTTCTAGACCTAACATACGTAGGACTATTTAGTAGTTTGTTTCGAGGTTGCAACCGAGACCACCAAAAAAGTATAAAAGAGCGGTGATCATTGCAAATACAACTATTCACTTATCCGAAGGCAAATTTTGAAAATTACTTAGATTTGAGCAATGTCAACTTTGAATGTTTTTAAAAGACAATGGAAAGTTTGCGAGTGGTAACAAAAATATTATTATGCTTTAAGATGCTAGTACATAAAGTTGTCACACAGGCTTGTTTTCATATTTCAGAGGAAAATTACTGTTTCGTTCCTGACAAATTCTGTCAAATGCGAACACTTATAGGAAATAGTTTCTTTTACTCGTTGGTGCAAATCCACAATTTTATTCTTATGATTTTACGTAACGAACGTCACCACTAAATGCCGCTTGTTATTGTCGAAATATTTTTCTGGCACAGTCTGTCAAATTCAATAAAGTAAAAACCTGTCTTAATGATTCTGAATAAGTTATAAGGCAATGTTGACCATGATGTCATAAATAATTGACACTTTGATGGTTGCTGTCGTCATAACTATTACAATATTAAATGAGCGGTCGCTGATGGTGAAAAATTAGTTTTATTCACATTCCAGTTACCACAACATAGGTATACAGTATGTAATAGCCTCCAAGTAACACTACTTGCAATACGGACCAACAGGATTGTATAGAAACCAATAAATTCACTGTAAAGTTTTTGCAACAAAAAAAAATTTGATTTTAAGCATAATGGCATCTTCAGTGACACACATACCCTGCTTAAATTCCACCACCACTACCGCCAACAGCGGAGCGCATGAATCTCATCGTTACATATCATTAGTGGATTTTAGCGGATTTGATCAGTCATACATAACGAGAGTTTTGGTTAATTACCCACGGCTCCGGGACCTTCACAGTAACGCTCCCCGCATGGCTGCTTATGTACATTTGGCAAACCTGGTTGCAGTTTATCTTAACACAACATTGGTGTCCACAACTAACTTACCCCGGGAGTGTGATCGTTGGACTAGGAGCTTTCCCAGATTTTCCATTCTCACGTCGGCCCGAATCATTACAAAGAGTTCGAATAGCAAGACTCCAGAGATGATTCCTATGCACGAGACTGGTTTCAATTTTGCATATTGTGAGCAAGATAAAAAACAGGAAAAGGTTGTCTCGCCTTTGGAAGTTTTCACAAGTACGGCAGACCTTTCTGTTTGGATTTGTTTGATGCTATCTCTCATATTCACCACTCATGTGATAAAGTATGAATACTCATCGCATAAAAGGGACTTAATTATCTGTAATGCTTGCGACTTTATCAGTGTTAATTTCTTCAGGATTAAGTGGAGGATTCGGGCGCTCCAAACTATTCGTTTTGTGGATGATTACGTGCCTCCTGTTTGTAACACTTTACTCGGGTTCTTTTACAAGTGTTATGATAAGCCCCACTTCCGACTTAACCATGAGCAGCATTGCCCAAGTGTCTGAGAGAAAGTACTCCGTCATCTTTCCGAATAGCATTCAAATGTCCCTTCTAACGCAATATGTTAATGAAACTTCAAAATGGGTCGAAAGAAAGGATAGTGAATTTCATACAAAATTGCAGATTTTGCGAAGCCTGCTTAAAACTGCAACTGTGATTCCAATTTCAAATGGCGGTTTTTATGAAGCGCTTGGAACGCGAAGCAAAACCGCATTTGTTTCCTATCGTGCCACGGTTGCATTTCATGCCAGCAGAGCGAAGAAACACATGCAAAGTAGGAATATAACTGGTGACGGTTGGACTAATTGTTACACTGGAAAGGAGGTGGAACTCAAAGAAAGCGTATATTTTGTGTCAAATTTACCAAGACTTCCCCAGGACAAGAACCTACACACAATTTTTCAGATATTTTTGGAAGGAGGGTTTAATTCCCTCCTTATTCAGGAAGTTTATGGAGTATCTGCATTCACGCGAGTTCAGGACAGAGTGAGAGTTGGAATGACTCTTACGAAAGTTGCGAAGGAGCCTTATACTCCAAGTCCCTTGAGGATTTCCGAAGGGAGATTGTACAATGCCTGCATTATTTGGGGAATCTGCATAGGTGGTAGTTTGTTCGTGCTTGGCTTGGAGAAATTTAGGTTTCGCTTTTCCAAAAGTGGTGTAATTATGTCTGACTAAGCAGAGCAGTCATTGATATTGTATGCATGTTGCAAGTGCAAGAAATGGTTCACATTTGATGAACTCGATTGATGTTAGTTCTACGAACTCATAACCTGCGCTCACTAAAAATCATTTTATTCATCCGAACCTGATTTTGTTTCTTGAAGTTTTCACAGCCTAACGCTATATAAATAAAAATTCTTAGAATTCTAAAACATGTGCTTAGAAAATACAGCCGAGATCGCAAGACAGTGGGCACGGCAGTATAAAAGAGCGGTGATGGTTACATTCTGTACTATTCAGAAGGCAAATATTGAAAATAAATTTGAATAAATGTCAACTTGTTACGTTGTAATGATTATCTGATTGGCCTTGAAGAAATTCAAACTTTAACACAATTATCACCCACAAAAATTTTAGCGAAAATAATTCTTATAAGAATTCATCACATATTTTTAACACTTCCTGGGTCATTTCCTCTGCACACTACTCGACATATAAACCGTCAATAAACCGAAGAAAATTAGCATTTTTCGCTGGAGTAAAGTAAATTCACAAAATGGAGTTTGAAGCAACAACATCTTCTCAACGAACGACGAGTCTTACGTTCCCCCAGTCTTGAAATTCTAGTTCTCCTGAGATAACAACTGTAATTTATGCATAAATGCATATGAAATGCATGTGAAAACGCAAACGAGTGTTTTTTTGTGTGCGTCAACGCCAACAAGTGCATTTTTACAGTCAAGTTTGGAGAAAGCTCAGCTTCTGCTAAATTCTTTGATTGATTGCGAATGTCGAGGTTTGATTTTGTTGTCCATCTTCCAATTTAGTTATTGTAACGCAATTTTAAAGTGTTATTCATTATCATTCGTCGACTTTTTTAAACTGCTGATAAAATAACATAATTAATTATTACCTATATTGGTTTATTTGGTTTATCGTTTGCTGAAACAAAACATTGCAATGTGGAAGCCTTTCTGCTGTTGTTTTCCTTTCCTTTCTCGGGCAAGGGCGGGGTCAAGGGAGAGGTCAAGGGATAGTTCTGGAGAAGATTCTGTGGTGAAAGAGCTCGATTATAATCATTGTTCCCTCCGGCAAGCTCCATCCGATATCCTGGAGTCCAGTAAAACATTGGAAAAACTTGATCTCAATAGTAATCTCGTATGTTACCAATCGAACCATTATTAATGATGATTATTAAGTTAAACAGTCATTTTACCTTTTCTTGATTTTTGTTGAAACGAATAGGAAACAAGAAACGAACTTCAAAATGATACCTATGTTTGTTTCCATTCCAGATGACTGAAATTTCGCAACACGTATTCTTTTGTACGGAAATGAGAGAACTTGATGTCAGTCGAAACGTATTAGATGGAATCCCAAGCGAGGTTGAAAAACTGAGCAAATTGAGTCGATTGAATCTTCATTCCAACGGTAAAGTAGCATCACTCCATGAATTAAGTTTAAGTCTTATCTTTAATAGGTATTCAACCTATTTCACTCAAAGCTCTTTGTTTAACACATGGATTTCATTTACTTTTACTTTTAGCCATCTCGTCGTTGCCTGAGTCAATCAAGAATTGTGAGAATCTGAGATATCTGAATCTCAGCCGAAACAGACTGATGACTCTACCAGAGGCTGTTTGTGGTTGTGCAAGTTTAGAGGAGTTGTTGTTGAATGAAACCGGTCTGGCAACACTACCCGACAGTATCAGAAATCTTCGTAATATGAGAAAGCTGGAAATTAGGAATAATTCTTTTCAAACCCTACCTGATTGTATGCACCACCTTACCAAACTTCAGACATTGGACGTTGGTGCGAACGCTCTTGAACATATTCCAGAAGTTATTGGAACACTGAACAGCTTGACTGAGCTTTTCATGGACAACAATCGAATCAAGCAAATTCCGTTGGTATGTCTTACATTTTTATTATTTTGACATTGAATATTTTATCAGTTTTGCCGATTTCAACTGCCCATGAATTTGAACCAATTATTATTGTCGTTTCAACAGTTTATAGGAAATCTGAAAGAACTCACTGATTTTGATGCTTCCAAGAATGAGATTCAAGTTGTTTCCAGTGCATTGGGCAGTTGCGAGAACTTGACGGATTTGACCTTGTCATTTAACTTAATTTTCGTACGTTCAATTTTCAATGTTACACATTTAATCCACACCAGCCACAGTAAAATTATGTAGGTAATGGTAGTGGTCGTGGAAAATATTTAAACTTTTGTGACTATGTAATCCAAGGTGATCTTATTTTACTGATATTCGTGTACTCTTTTCTCTGTTACATGCTGGATGTTTGTAGATAATCCCTGATAGCCTTTCCCGGATTGAAACGTTGACAACTATTCGAATCGATCACAATTTTATTCTTGACTTGCCACCGGACATTGGGAATGCTCAGAATATACAGGAAATAAGTGCAGCGAGTAATAATATAAAGTCTCTGCCGGCTTCCATCGGAAAGTTGAAGAGATTACACACACTGTTATTAGACGAAAACAAAATAACTGGGCTCCCTAAAGAAATAGGATCGTGTAAATCCCTTACTGTTTTGAGCCTAGGGAAAAATGTTTTGGAGCAGATTCCCCCCGAAATCGGCCAACTGAAAAACCTCAAAATACTCAATTGTAAAAGCAACAAGCTTCTAAGTCTCCCACTGTCACTAATGGAACTTTCAAAAACGCTGAGTGCGCTCTGGCTCAGTGATCAGCAAATCAAACCGATGGTTCCTTTAAACCTTGGGGCAGGTCCTGGCCAAAAGTATGTAACATGTCAGTTTCTTCCGCAGTTACCACCACCAGGTAAAACATGCGTGCATAAATAAAACTTTAAAACTGAAAGTACTTCATGTCACCTTCCAAAGTTAATTTAATATAAAAGTTTTTGAATTCTTGGCGTCTACTGATGTATACAATATTTAACGTTTTATCAAGTGCTGTATTCAAAATTGAAGAAAGGGGAAGGTGACGAAAATCAGCAGGAACCGCGGCCGGTACGAAAGGTTAGATTTGCAAGTGGAAATGATAATAACATTGATGAAGTTGCGGAGCGACCTAACAAGCCTGCAGAAACTGTTCAATTCCTAGAATCTGGTAAGTACTTGCGGTCATCTGCAGGAGCAAGATTTTACTGACAAAAGTGTAGAACAAATATCACACCGTAACTCAATGGGAAGGAGTACGTAATTGACAAGCCTACAATAAATCTGTTCTGCATGCTTGGCTCTTCAATTTTTAGTTGATTACGCATGGCAAATTTTGGTTCGTAACTTTTGCTCTTATAATAATGATTGTGATGATTTAATTATGCAACGCGGCAAATGGCAATAATGTCCTCATCGCAGGCTCTGCTTTGTTGTCTGTGCTTCTAGAGAGTGAGCAAAGTGAACCTGCGGATAACGGCAAGAAATGGAAGAAGAAAAAGAAAGCAGCACCAAAGCTTGACTCGACAGCAAACCTCTCTGAAGCTTTTTCAAATTCGAAAGTTACTCTGGACCCTCCTCCGGTAGTACAAGAGTCGGAAACCGGGTTCCAATTTTTTGAATTCGAAACGGTCTAGTGTAGACCAATCAAATTTGCTTATTAATCTATTGTTAATAATACGGTATATATTTTCTGAAGAGTACTATTATTATTTTGTTTCACAATTGTATTACAGTTTTGCGCGGTGGTATATGTAATGTATGTATGTTTAATATTAGAACACATTACATGACGGTGTTTGCATGATAGTCTTAATTGATGTGTGACATGTGGCCATAACTGGTCGGGAATCTGGACTGGTGCGTGCGAACATATTAAACTTTAACAATACACATTTTAATTAATAGATTTGTTAGAAGAAAAGTAAAAGGGCAAAGCAGCACGTACTTGAAGCAGAAGCAACCATTCCTACTATTGTAGCAATGTTGGTATTGATGATGACGGTGTTTGATTAAGAAGGTCATTTATCATCACCGTTCATTTACGCATCATTCAACACTAAAAATTATATGCAGCATTACTGGTAGATATCCTATATAAGATCCAACGAAACAATTTGCATGTACCTACTTGTTTCGGCGAGACTCAAGGACACAATGTTCCTGCCAATGCAAGAATAATTTTTATCACATTATTTGTGTACAGTCTTGTTTGTAAATTGTCAAGTAGGTTACCTTCCAATGTATAACTCCACTCATCACATTTTTATCACATGTTCCACTAACTGCAATATACATGCTTAAAAATCCATCTTATTTTTAAAATGAAACCATCAGTTAAAAACTTCCCGCAGGCAAGGATTTATAGAATGAAGGATAAATTAAGTACGTATTTTCAGTGTTCTCATTCCACATCATACAATTATACTCACGCATTGCCTAGTTTAGTTGAAGCTGATATTGACTTTCTAACAACATGAGTTCCCGAACCTACAGACTCCTTTCGCGATGGTCAGTTTTTGTCTTTGTTCTCTTAAGCAGCCAAGTCTGGCCGACCTCTTCAATCTCCGAAACAGAAGCCACAAAGTCCATGGGAGGCAGTGACGGAAAAAACATCCTGATTTACATGGGACTGAGCACATACAGCATGCGAATCGCAATGTGGCCACTGTTCGAAGGACTCATGGAGAAAGGCCATCATCTCACCTTACTCTCCGCCCAAGAGCCAAAAGTTCGCGACCCCCGAGTGACCGACTACGCACCGAAGAAATTACAAGAATGGTACATCGGTGCAGTGGACGAGATAGACTTCATTTCCATGAGAAGAAGCGGTGAGCATCACCAGCTCTGGTACAGTATTCCAGACTTCAGTGCAGCCAGTTGCGAGCAAATCTTCACGGATCCAGAAGCGGTGGAGTGGATCCGCAAGTCAAATTTCGACCTGGTTGTGGTGGATTCCACCAACGAATGTGGTTACGGATTGGCACATTACTTCAATGCGAAAACCGTTGTGTACAGTACGTTCACCAATGGACCCTGGTTCTATGACGCTTTCGGAATACCGGGAGACGATTCTTGGGTCTCAGACATGGTCTACTATTATCCTGCATTCGAGCCCACATTTATTAGCAGAGTTGTTGCTGCAGTGGACCCTCTTGTGTGGAAGTACATCAGAGAACATTCACATTTTCCGAAACTTGAAGAAATTACGAAAAAGGGGTTGGGTCTGGACAGTATTCCAAGCTTTCGGGACCTGGAGAGAAATGCAAGCTTGGTACTTGTCAAGACACACTACGCTCAAGAGTATGCGAGGTCATTTCCCCCGAATGTGATTTCCATTGGAGGACTCGCGCTCACCGGCAAGGTGAAACCACTTCCCAAGGAGCTGGAGGAGTTTATAAAGAAAGGAAAGAATGGCTTCATTTACATAAGTTTTGGAACTGTGTTCAATATTAAGAAACTGGAGAAGGCTCAAAAGAATGCGATAGTAAATGCTTTAAAGCAGTTCCCTGATATTCAGTTTATTTGGAAGGCTGACGGGGGAATCGGGGAGGAGCTTCCCCAGAACTTTTTGGTGACGAGTTGGGTGCCACAGCAGGATCTTTTAGGTATATGTGTGACATACTCATGCTAGATTTATTTATGCTTTTCATTCGCATATTTAAATATAGGTAACCATTATGTGCTTTATTCCTCCAGCTATGACGTGATCTTCCTAGAACCAAAGGGAATAGGAATTAGTCTGGAAATCAGCACGCTGACTACAGAACAATTTAAGGATGCTATCATGAAGATTACCACTGATGAAAAGTAAGTTACGCTAAACAAATTCCAATGACATTGACACACTTTTTTATAAGATCCAGTTCTGTAATCCATGACATTTTTAAATAAAACTTTTCTATTTTCAGATATACGAAGAATATGAAGAAAGTCTCAAGATTTTTTAAAGATCGTCCAATGCATCCTCTGGACACAGCCCTGTGGTGGATGGAATTCGTTTTGCGTCACGACTCTGAAGAAATCAAGGAGTTTCTCCAGAATCGTAGTGTTCACCAGTCGTGGTGGGTACGAAGGCAGTTGGACGTATGGCTATTTCTAGCACTCGCTGCTATTCTGATAGTAACTGTTCCAATGTATGTGATGTGGCGTTTAGTAAAGCTGGTGGTATGTAGAAGTAGAAGTCAGAAGAAAATCAAGCAGCATTGAATCTTGAAAAAAATTCAATTAAGATCCCGGTCTTCAGATCCATCCAAATTAAGATATTAGAAGTCGTATGTAATACCTTATAAAAATCAACATTTATTGTCCACTAAATCTAATGCCGCTAAGTTCAATGTTCAGACAGACCGTTTTTACTGACATTTTCGTTTGACTTCACTTCGGGTTTATTCACCGACTCACATTGGTCTAATCGGTCGTATGTATGTGCACATTTTCACGACGCTAAATGACACATAAAATGGTATAATCAAGTATACACATTTGTGGTTACCACTACACATAAAATTACGTTTATCCTATAAAAAGTTAAGTAAGCTTGACAGAGCAAGCAATAAAAGTACAAAAGGAAATTCAAGTCTTTCTTCGGCAGAACCTTCTTTCAATACCATAAAATTTTCGTTCTTGGAATTAGAAGTATTTAATGACACTTGATCTATTTTACACTGCTTTTTGCACGTTGACACAAGTGTAATGCGCACTTCTATCCTTTGCTTATCGTTTGTTGACCATGTTAAAGAAAGCTTAAAAGTCTGGTGCTTGTGTACCTATATATCTCCTTAGCATAATCATTTTCTCAACTTCTTATCTGAACTTGTGACATTCTGAGACGACTCAAAATGACTACAGTTCCCCTTTCGGTGTTCATCCTTTCCGCTTGGTTGGCAACTTTCGTTTCAACAACTCCAGGGCCCATCTCAGGAAACACGATTCATTGGATAGACGTGGAGCCGAGTTCAATAATTGGGTTGGGTGTGGATCCGGCTGGGTTCGAGAATCATTTTTTGTACCTGTGCCGCATTCATCATGTTGATCGCTATATTGTAGGCAAGCTGCATACGCACAGTGAAAATAGATTGATTTGTGAATGTCATGATAAAGAGAAAGGCGCTGTGTTTTCTTACAAATTTCAAGTGAGTATTCATTAAAATAATCTTCATTTCTTGATTTGAAATGTAAGTTATCCATTATGTCCTGTCATTTCTCAGATGTTGGCAACTCCACAAGGAACAACAAGTTGGGTTTCTTCCTCAGAGCAGAATTTCCCTGCACATGCTATTCCAGGAGGGAATTTCACATCTGGAGAAGTTTCCTCTGTATGCAGGGCATTTCATGGGAGTGCCTCCATCATTACTGGGGATTACTCAAGGAAGGATGGCAAGTGTCACTTTACATCATGTAAGGAATTGTGCACTAGTAACAATAAGAAGTAGTTTTTAAAAGAATTTTCATTATGGACTTTAAAAAAAAATATTTCAACGTTTTTTTTTGTATGTAACCAGCTCTCAAACACATCTCGGAGGATTCATTTGAAATTTTGGTAATGAATGGATTGGGTGCTGCCAGAGGGGTTCGAATCGCCTGAGATGTATTAATTCGTATATGTGTAGGATTAAAATTATTGTCTGAGAATTACCGGTCATTTAGTTTTTCGTAGGAAATATACTATGAATAAAAAATTGTAAAAAAACATACTACGAGTTAAGTTAGTCCTCTCGTGAAAGACCGACGTAAATATATACATCGTCGTCATATACATATCCCTTACCCAAAACTACCATTAACACTCTTAGCGAACAAACATCTTTTATGTCACTTTTCAAATAATCCACGTAAATTACAACTACAAATCTAACAAAACATTTTCATGCAAAGAAAACACTTCTAAGAAAGGAAGGCCTAGCAGGAGCATAATATATCTATTGTCACCCTACTTTACGTTAATAAAGTGTCATGAACTAAATTTTCAGCTAAATTGACTGCTTGTAAACTTCGAAATGTATATTATATCTATAACTAAATTATGAGTTTCATGAAATGAAATACATCAAGAAAGTTGACGTTGAAAATTGACGTGACCTTACGTGTACGTATTTTTTTACTGCTTCATTTTGTACTACTCACTACTCACATCCTTACAGTTATTAGATAAATATGCCAATTTTAGCACGAATGCTTATTTTTTGTGTTTTTTGAGTTTTTTAACAAAATATTACCACATTATTAGTAGGTTCTGCGAGTTAATTAATTTACAACTCTTGACAAGTTACATATGACTGCCCACTTTTTAATTGAAAATTCCTGAAAGCCTGTCCACCCATAATTTTTGCTGTCGGTCATGCATGGTGCATGAAATATGCGGTTATTGGTGTAAAAAGTTACGATCGTTGCTCGTTTGATGTTCATAGTAATAAGTATTCAGAAAAATTCTTTTTGTCAGAGACAGTATAACAACACAAATTATTCATGCATACTTTCCCTACAGTGAATGTTTATGGCTGGGTAAGATGTGAAGGTGAAGAAGCATCATTGAATCATTATAAAACTTTACTCACTCCACAAAAGACGCTTGATTTGCAGTTTCAGTGACCGATTGAAAAAAGTGACTAGATCGAAATTGCTTCCATTGAAATGTACAACTTTCACCATTTCCACTTTTTAATTCAAACTGGCTATTACTGCGGAATCATTCCGTTCAAGTTGAAGCTAACTCAGGAATTCAGTGGAACGCAACAAAATGTCCGAGAATACGAACTAATCCATGCTAATCCGGGTAGAAAGGTTCGCTAAGAATTTTTACATATTTATCACAGTTGCCCAAAATAAAAAAATTAAAGTTAATGAGGGATTTGTTTCTTGAAGGTAATCATAAAGATATTTTGGTTCCTTTCACTTAACAAGTCTTTTGCGCTACTCAGGAGAGCAAGGCAAAGGGGTGACAAGCATCCAACAATTTTTTACCTTAATTGGATGAACCAGTTTATGTATACCCTGCTACCCCTCATATTTTATAAGAATGTTCACTCGGAATTCAAGAAGATTAAGGAAATGATGGATGTAATTGGGCGTAGTCACTTGTTGCGGGGATATAGGAAAACTTGGGTAATCAGACACGTTCAATTTCAAATATAAATTTCAAAATCTATGAATTAACTTTTAATGTTGCTTTATCTTACAATCTTATGTAGATTTTAGTAATTGTCCTTCAATTATCTTGGCTTTTCACCGGTTTCCTTTATCAAATTTTTGGACTTGAAAATTGGAGTCCAAAAGTCCTTTATGAATTTTATGTGACGCGGGGAAAGTACACGTACTTCCTGGATAAAAATGTGACGAGCTTAAATGGCACAGGGGAAGAGCTGAGTACGGGCAACGTGATTTTGGCTTTAATCACTCTTCTTGTGAATTTAAGCTTCCAGCTACAGTTTGACTTTACATTGAGC
>JAHZNF010001233.1:0-22049 GCA_027744215.1 Troglopedetes dispersus
GGCACCATTTAACATGGCTCGTTGGCTCTTTGACTCTCCATATCACACGCATATACAAACCTACGTGATATCAGATTCCCCTTATAAGAAAACGCAAGTAAGGAAAGAATTACCAACACATACGTAACATAGCAGAAATAGTTGAAAATTGTAATGAATCATACGCAATACTGTTAAAACAACAAGTTACTCCTTCTTTTGCTAACAAGTTCCCATACTCAAACGTTTTACTCACAATGGTTGTCATTAGCATCGTGAGGACCACAAGCTTATGTATATGCAGACGTAGTTTAGTCATAGTACATCGGAAAGAAAAGTGTAAGTTTCTCTTGCTGCGACTTCTTTTGACACTTTTTTGCGTTTGCGTTGCACGTTTCATTAGTGTAAGTGAAACACATTGTATAAAGTAACACAAGAAGTGGAATAAAAATGTATCTTATAAGATAATGTCACACACAGTGAAAATATTTCCTAGGAATATATATACATTTTTGTAGATCTGGTGGAAAATGGGTAGCGAAGTGACGTCTCAGTTGTCTCTCATCGTTTTTTTTTGTATTTCTAATATTATGGCAGTATTCTTTCTGATTACTGTACACTAGTAAATTTATATGTAAGTGTTCTTAAGTATAATGCGCTTTACATGTAATGATGGTGTGTGTTTTCGGCGTGCTTTGTTTTTGTCCCTGCCAGTTTCAGATTATGATATATCTGTGCCAAGTTAAACGAAGCAAACCACACACATACATTATATAATAAAAAACCTTTTTGTATATGAAATACCCATTTAAACAAATTGCTCTCCTGCTTTAGTGAACAACGGTATAAAATGAAACCTAGACAAGTACTTCCAATTTTTTGTTGGAGCGTACCATCCCTCACTCTCTCTTCTTCTTTCACGTCGTGTAGTAGTCATCACATTTATCTCTCATTTTCAACCCATTGTGAGTTAAGTCTTATAAATCCTTTGCAATGTTTGTTTTGAGCCAATATAAAGTATCTTGGCAGAGCATCCTAGTGAAGTAATTCATTAGCAGTGTTAACCTCTGTCTGAACAGAGACCATTCAAGCATTTTTCTGTTCTATGGGCTTTGCAAGTTAAAAATGTACATAAGATAGGTATTTTGTGAAAATTTAATAATGATGGTTGAGCCAATATTTGCAATAATGTCTTTAAACTTAAACCTAATTCGGCAGGTTCAAACTATAACAGCAATTATAAACGAGCTCTCGGCGAATCCATGCATTATTATAACACTTTTATGACAAGCTGTTCCACCTTTACCGTAAAAATCAAAACCATTCACATACAAAATATCGAATAACACGTAACAACGATATATTTTCGTCTCGGGAGGAATTGTTATCCCATTTCAAGGTACCTTCTTGACATCATTATCTTGATCTTGTTTGGGAAGAATCACATCTTGCTCTCAAGCAACTTTGCAACAACAAGGTAATGGGAATTTCTGCTAGTAAAACAAGATCGGACGAAAACAACCTGTCGTCCTCACTGCTAAAATGATTTCACGTGCTTCTCAGAAAGAATGGAACACCTGCTCAGTAAGTGTGTTACCAGTTAAATTCAGGAAATCGAACTTTCTTGCTGGTGAAAATGGGCAATGATTCACCTGATTCATTCGTAGGTACGTAGATGTTTTCTCCTAAATCTCAAGTAACAGTTAGTATTCTTCACATTGTCTCGGTTACACTTTTGTCTGGAAAGTGGCCGACACATATGCAGCGGGGAATCTAATCCACATGACGTAATGTTGAGTGAATACTGCGTGCGTGCATCTATTCTTCTTTTCTCCTTCAGTAAAAACATCTTATTCCTTTCCAGTGGAATATTATCCTTCCAGTGAGCTAAGGATCCATTATGAGAATCCATAAAACTGCCATTTCTCATGTAACACAGTCATACAAGAATATTTTTATGGTTAATCGATTCCCCTCTTTTAACGGAAAGCATCCCCAAAACTCATTTCTCCCCTTTGGTTATCCCTTACGTTAAAAGACGGTTCCGTAAACGCAAACTTTTGTAAAGTTTATCATCCGTAGCGGTTTATGTGTATAGCCTCAGTTTGCAGTCCGTCAGTAGCCAATGAACTTAGACGACGGAGAGTGCGTGATCTCTAAATAATAAAAAGTTACGGTTTTTCTGGAGGTAATCTTGGTATTTATATGTAGTGTAATCCCTCGAATTTTTACAGAGACCACGTTTATAGAAAGGACGTGAAGGGGAAAAGGAGGAAATGAGAAGTGTACAGATTTCTTGTAAAAATAGGTCCAAATTGCATGGGAAGTGTTGTTACACATGGCAGCTGTCAGTCTTTGCTCACTCCTTCTTGTCGTCTTTGTCGATTGCTCACAAAGACGAAGAAGAATGGTTATATTGGTCACGCCTGACTAATACATGTTTTTCTTGAGGTTATAAACATTTTCGTTACAATAATCAAGGCGACATCCGCCAACGAGTAGTAATTTCACGCGCAGATACTAAATCCAGTACGTGAAAAGTGGGGGAAACGTGACAAGGAGACAGGTTTAATGTTAAAAATAACACATGTGTCACATTACATTCTTTGCCTTGATGAAGCTAATTTGGAACGTCGTAATTCAAGTATGGTTCACCCGAGTAGGGATATATGTACTACTCAAAGATTTCAGAATGATTGGTTAAGCATTTGAAGCTAAAGGCTGCAATGTGTGATCCGTAGTGGAAAATTGCAAAGTAAGTACTTTGCAATTCGAGTGTCACAACTCGCAATAATAAAGAGCGCTTTTGTTATCTTGCTTTTGGTATTTCAGAGAGAAATATTCACTTTCTCCGTCTCGTTGAGTTAGTCTGGACCAAGGAAAAGTTGGTGTGAATTCCAGAAAGTTTTAATGGGCTAATGTTATAATCACTATTCATGAAAGACATTAGCAAGACACTTGCTATCTTTACAATTGCACATATGGGGCAGAGGTTTGCTGGGAATCTCAGTGGACCATTCCTAATGTTTGGCTCACTAAAATGCAATTAGGTTGGGGGTTTTCTTGAAAAGGGAAACTTATTGATAATTGCGTTTTAGTGAATTCCAGGAAAATTTAATTTCACCTTCCATTAAAAGTGTTGTGAAGTCAGGCAGGTCAACCGGTGAAAAGTGAAAAATAATCTCGAGCGAAATGGAAAGCCAACTTTTTGCCAGTGCATTAGATGAATTTTCGGAGTACAAAACTTGGACTGTATTTAAGCCTAATTATCCTGTAAAGATGACTGAAATGATAGTAATCTAAATGAATTATTGCATGAATAATATTTTGAATGGAGAGCTCTTCCGACTCGGCTCAGGCAGGGCTGTATTGGTTCAAAGATGCTTCTGACGTCCCTGAAAATTACATGACATGTTGACGACCGTGCATCACGATATCACGAACCCATTTCATCTTCCACTCTGCAATTTACATACACGTAACCATTCATTCGACAGTCAACCACTCGGTCAGATAGAAAAGTGAAATAAAGGCAGCCTGGAACTGCCTGCGAACACAACAAAATGGCTTTCATCTTTTTAAGAGCACAAAAACCAATCTACCCAAATTAACCTGCTTGCTTGCGTGAAATAGATTCGCGTATACATAAATATGTCATGTGAAGTCTTTCCCATAAGTCAGCATATTTTACCATGCGTCGTATCATCATCATCCAAGTTTATTTTTACAGAAGCATAATTTTGTGCGTTATGTGCTACTAAATGTAAGTAATGCTCGGAAAAGCCATCCATTTGGAAAGGAAGATTAAAGCAAGGAACGGATGGTGGTCTAATTGAGACAAATAATGTATTGACCTGTCTGGTTACAACACGATGGGCACATGAAACATCAGCATCAGAAAAATGGACGCAGCAACTTGGGAATTTATTGTCCTTTGTCAGGTCAGTCTTTTATTTGCCTTTTTCTCTTATAAGAAATAAAAACGACGTAGTAGAAATTCCTTCCAAGCACTACCTAGTCTGTTTATCGTCTGCTTTTACTGGTGCTTGTAAAAGCTTTGTATACTAATGTAGTCACATGCACCTATCTAACACCATTGTGCGTTTAATGAATCTTGGGAATTGAAACACATTTAAATTCGCCCCTTCATCTACCTTGGACGGTTATTTCTCCGGGACAGCAAAAATTGCTTCCTATTTCTGGTAAAGTGAATGTGGCCATTTACGTGTAAATGTATGAGAGCTAGAGCTTAAGCGAAGGTTATCCTCCGTCTTAGAGGAGAAATAATGCAATATTTTATTGCAGGGAATTAAAAGAATTTCCCAACAGTAAAGTATAATATCCTCGCTTCTCCATGTGGTTCATGCCGAGCATCTTGGGTTTAATGGTTATTATTACAGGTGAAAGGCATTTATTTCCTGCACGTGATCATTACACAACATATAACTTGTGATCCCACCTCTCCAAAATTGGAGAATTGCTTTCTCGGAAGTACCCTCAGGATGGATTATGAATATCATGGAGCTCTTAAATTTTTTCATATGGATAATTCCAATTCCATTCCATCACCATTATTTTTAAAATAGCTCCCTTGTTGCCTTCAGTGTTGCCGAAAGATATAGAAACAATCTGACGTGTAAAAGTAGCACAAGTGTAGTTTTTCGAATTGAGTGATGTTGTTTGTTCCTCTAGAAGCTCCCAATTGGAAAGCCAAAATTATTCTCTGAAACCATTCTCAAGTTTGTAACTTGCAAATTCACCTTGCTGAACGTAGAATTTTACTTAAAACGAATTGTTTGTACAGGATTTCAGCTTTTGTAGTACGGAGGCAAGGCATCTTAATTGGCAGGCAGGCTAAAGTAACATAAATGGATTCTTGAATTGTTAGTCAATGTAGCACGTGGTTCCAACTAAACCAGCTCGAACCTTTCGTGGAAAGAGGACTTTGATTTAAAAATGTTATGACTATGTCTGGTATTTATTTATTTACATGTACAAGTAATGCGCACAGTTCATGGCTAACAGTATGTCAAGTTGACGTAAGAAACTGCCATTCTAGTTTCTTATTACAGACTATCTTCCATATAAGATCCTGACAATAAAAAATACCAATTGGTATACCCGGAGGTTCAAGACCTCCATGAAAAAGCTGACGATATATTTTTTCTTGCCAAATGTGATTTTAGGGTTTCTGTAAACTTCTTTTCCCAACTCCTTATTACAAGGTGTGTACACGTGAACAAAGCGGAAAAAGTCCTAAAAAGTATATTCGTTGAAGTCCAACGCGAAGAACTCCTCAAAGCTGGAACCCACGTATTATTAGTATGAAAATAAACCTGTGTTAGAGTAGACAAAGGAAAACAAAAATGGCTGCTAATAAAACCGAAACCTTGAGCTTGGTTCGTGCACGGACATATTCGAATCTTCAAAAAAAACTTGTGTTTTCACAGTTGAGTAAGAGCTGCTCTGACTCTTACGTTTGTTTATACTAGTTAGTCAATTTTACAAAAAAGTATATTCGTTGAAGTCCAACGCGAAGAACTCCTCAAAGCTGGAACCCACGTATTATTAGTATGAAAATAAACCTGTGCAGAGTAGACAAAGGAAAACAAAAATGGCTGCTAATAAAACCGAAACCTTGAGCTAAGTTCGTGCACGGACATATTCGAATCTTCAAAAAAAAACTTGTGTTTTCACAGTTGAGTGAGAGCTGCTCTGACTCTTACGTTTGTTTATACTAGTTAGTCCATTTTACAACTTTGTGCCTCTTCCTGTTCCTTGTTAATACTTATCAATAAACATTTTACGATTTTTTAACCAACTGTATTCATGCAGGTAACTGCACGACTTTTCTGAATCCTACGATTTACAACTTTGTGCCTCTTCCTGTTCCTTGTTAATACTTATCAATAAACATTTTACGATTTTTTAACCAACTGTATTCATGCAGGTAACTGCACGACTTTTCTGAATTCTACGTATACTATTTACACCAGCAGGGCAGGACTGTGTAACCAAATGCAGTTTTGCATGTTTCATCTAACTCGTTAGAATATATTTACTGATTGTGTTACGAATTCTAGTGTTCTACAAATAAAACTAAACAAAAAATCAAAACAACTTTTTCAAGGAAAATGTGCATAGCAGACCAACCAAAGGTCCGTGTCGTTTTTAGTAGTTAAAGAAAAGCATGTACTTCATAAAACGAGCACCAAAAAGAAAAAACTCCTTTTGGCACTTTCCCTCTGGAAAATTAAAAAGGGAAAACTGGCATCCTCGTAAACGTTAGAAAGGAAAAGAAAGGCGTGAGGCAAGCTGTTTACTTTCAGAACAAAAGAAAGTTCAGGCCTCCCCGAAATGAAGAATAAGTCTTGAAGACTCCCGGCGACATGGTCTTGTAAAATTTACTTATGCGCTGGTTAAAATAAAAAGTTTTGTTGTAGATTGTAGATAATAATAATGTGCAAATGCCAAATGTTTTAAAAATAGGGTTGCAAAGTGTTTAAGTATAGTTTTTTATTTTGTAATAACACCAGATATTCTGAACTATATTGTTCGAAGTCTCACTTGGTGCGGCCCACATGTGAGCAAGAGCAAACATGACTTTGTACTTTTGACTTATAGAGCAGTTGTGCTTGAGTGAATTAATAAAGTAATTGTTTTTGCAAAAAGTAGCTTGTTTGTGCGTGCGAATATGCATTTGGCTGTTGGCTTCCTATTACCTTATAAACAGCATTGCAGGCGCTGTGACATTTTCAGTACTACAGAATTGCATGCAAAGGTACAGTAATTTGTCCAAAGGCATTCATAAATGCTTACCGTGCGTGCCAAGGGGTAACAAAGCCTATAATCATATAGTGCATCCATTTCTCAACACTACTTTTTATCCATTTTTGTACATGGTCCTAGTTCTATCTAGTTTTGTAATTTAGTCACGTTGTTGTTTCACGCTATTCGGGTATTCCTTATCTAAAATGCATGTGGTGCAAAAGGTTTATTTGTATAGGATGGTCAAGCGAATTTCATCAGTAGTTTTCTCCACTTGGCAAACTTTCTACATAATAAAATATTATGTCGAGACCTGCGATGGCTTACCTTTAAACATTGTGCACTGTCAATGAAAATTGAATTGTGGGAAGGGCAAGTCATAACTGAGATTTTATGTCTGTCCGAAAAGTTTTCCATTTACTTTTGTCTAGTCACAAGCCAGTATAATCATTCCACGCAAAGGAGAACCAGCATTAAAATGTCTCCATGATGGTACTATTTTCACTACGGAGAAAGCTCACCACAATACAGTCGTAAACAAAAATTGACCACACAACTAGAGAAAAAGTCAAACCACATCAACAAACTCCAGTACAACAACTTCCAGTCATTGTATAATATTTCTTTTCATCAAAACTGGACTCTGTCTCTTTTACCATTTTTTCTGTTTTTTAGATTCATCTAGGTACTACTGGTACTGTTACACTTCTCACTACTGATAAAATGCTTAGGCTTTTTTGAATAGCGTTTCCATTAGTGCATGTCGCAAAAAGATTCGTAATGTAACCGGTGGTGCGGTCTTGTCAAACAAATGGAAGCTTACAACCAGAGCCATCAAAGAAAGTGGTTCTTACTCTTGATTAAAATCAGCACTTGCCCCATTGTAGATCACTCACAGGGGGCCATTTGGATTTTACTGCTTGGCTTATAATTTTCTCCCAGTGAGCACAGAAACGAGCAGGGAGAAGTTGACAACATTTTGCATATACTTGCATAAACTCGCAGCTTCAAAATGAAGGTGGTAGCCGGCACACATGAAGTTGTTTCATAACAAAGTCAACAACATAAAAACCCAACACCATAAAAACCAACAAGAAAATAGGACATCAAGGATATTGAGATTACTCGAGAAAGGAAAATATCCTTACCATACAATACTTTAAGTCATACTTTTCTAGGGAGAAAATCATTTTATGTATTTCTTAGCTCATTTCTTAAGTTTTAATATATTTTCGACGAAAGTTTATTATTCTCATCATAATTATGTGTACTGTTGGACTACTTAAAATAGTGATTTCAAAGGGCTATTAATTACACACGTTGTTAAGTGTTGGTAATAGTAATAATAAGGATGTATTCAGACCATCAATATTTTACTCAATAAACTCTCGTTTAAAATCTTGACTGTTGAGCTTCTGACGTTTCTCACATAGAATTATGTCTGCAAGAGTTGCTTTTTTGGAACATAAATTTTCTGTACATTTCCGTTTCTCTGACTTTTATAGGATTTTAGTCACGTCCCTGCAAAATAAACCGTGAATCCGTATTTTGTCCTGTTCAGGCTTCAACGTCATACTGCCAACTGAAATGCAATCACCACAACGTGAAGCTAGAAAGTTACACTGTTCCGTTGAAGGAGTAATGCAAGTATTCACAAGAAAATTAATAATTTTCTCTTTGTCATTCCCTAACCGACGACGGAGCCGTAATTCAAGAATGAAAACGGAAGCACTCGTGTAAAATATATTACTAGTTGTGCCTGGGCGTCCTTCAAATCCAATACAATGACGCTTTTTGTATACATCCGAAGGGAGTGCTCAACTTTCCGGTTTATTGGATTATGCCAGAGTTCTGTTAGGTATATATAACCCGGAAAGCATATTTCATAAATTTCCGTGCAGTTTTGAGAAAGAAATTCCTCCCTCGCTGAGCCATGCTTGACCAATGTTGAGATGGTGGAGACTGTGGAAAAACCGCAAGCCCACTATCATCATCTGTATTGCGTACTTGTAGTATAAATTCAAAACAAATATCTACAACTTTCTTTCACCGTTATTAGTTCAAAAGCTCGATGAACGCGGAATTGTCCAAGATCAACATTGTGTCTTTGAAGTAATATTATATCGTTTCATCTAGGCAGTTATCACCATAATTCAACCCGGCAAAACCGCACAAAGCAGACATTTTGGTGTCGATCATACCTCACCACATCAAAAACTCTCACGTTATCTGTAGTGGAATGTTAAAATGTGGGCATCTCAAATGTTCTTTAACTGGTTTCTTTAAGACACGAGCACAAGCTGCGCTTCACACACATTTCAATCTTCAACTGGAGACCGCAGGCCGGAGGTGTGTACCTATTCTGTCGGTTCAGATGAATCAGATAAACATTTTTTACACATTTAGTATGCATCTTAACCATAAATGAATAATTAAGCTCCTCGCCCATTTTATTCAAACTAACATACCCCATGAAGGAAATCACATATTTAAAGAATCAAACCGTCATTGGCAGTGTCCTACTTTTCCCGTGCTCCAAAAATTCGATAACTAATAACATGCGTAAATTTTGCATTAAAAGTAACGTTTGCAGTAGACAGCCGGAGAAAGTAAAAAGGACTGGATTCGTTTCATGATGATTTGCACTCGGTATCTTTCCGTGTACCCCACATCAACATTTGGAAAATTTATATTTTTACCTTTTAAATCTTTTTTCGGCAAATGTTCTTTGTTCGAGTAGCTAAGCAAGCGGTCCCACTCTTCTCTTCACTTCCTCGACGTCTGGACACTTATGAGACTCGTTTCCGATGCTTTACCAGAGCAAAAAGAATGACAGACTGATAAGTTATGTGGATAATTTATAGCGCGGGAACACGTGCGAGGGCATTTATCGGTTGGCACCAGTGGAAATCGTCTACTTCTCTCCGCAATATATGTGTCCTTCCTTTTTTCAACCAAGAAGAAAAAAAGTGTTTTTGATGATATTTTCCTCGGAAGTATCCTTATATTACATGTCAAGCGCTAAAAATACATAATATAGCTCGTACAAATGTGTGTGCCTTGTGCTGTAGCATGACATGGTCTTTCCCTTCATCTGCTTGGATGGAGACTAAAAGAACACAGATGAATGTTTCTCTTGGTAGTTGCGGTACATTTGCGTGGAGAAGAAAACGTGCGAATGGATCCATGGTCTTTTTTCTCTCGTTGAACTGTTGCTAGTCAGTCCATAATGGTACAAATGTTCGTGCATTATGTACACAGTCGATCTAGCTTCTCCTATATAATTGATCCTATGATGATGATGCCCCTTTCTTCTCGAATCAGACAGTTTCGCTTTAATATTTTTTGCGAGATTGAACGACTGCTTGGTGTTCTTTCTTCGCTGTTTTTGCTTTTTAAGGGGAATGAGGCATTATTAATGAATGTGGTACATGTATGGACACAAACTGCTATCACCCACGAATGGCAGAAGATGCAAGGGAAAAATGTGGATTTCACGGTGAAAATGAGCTAGTTAAGGGACCATTATTATCAGCCTTGCCACAAGCTATGTATTTGAGCCACCCACCGGCTGAAATGTGCCATGATATATACTGGTATGTTAGCAGTGCAAAAGAAACCTAGGAAAAAAGGGAGCAGTAGTTCAAATCTCCTAAGGAGAAAGTGGGCAAGTGCTCTGATAGCTGTATCAGCAACCTGCTTGGATATAATCCTCTCTAGTATAACTCATGACGAGTTCAGCGTTTCATCGTTATGGAATAACATGCAATAGAAGAGGGAAGCAAGGTGTGTACATACTTCTTCTCATACATGACCACCCAGGTTCGCTTCACTTCTTGCGCAGTCTATTACCCGTGAAATGAGCGGTATAGTTATTTTTAGTGAGAGAGCTTGTTTTTATAGATGCCAATAATCACGTCAGCGCTTGACTAGCGCACAAAAGCCTTCAAATAACCGAAGAAGGAGCTGAGCAGTCAAAGCTGCCTTGTTCCTCCTTTTCCTATTTCATCTGACTTCCCATTTTATTATCAGAAACAGTTATGTCCGTTCATTCTCATTTGAGGAAAAAATGCTCGTCGTTGGAAATCCTGCATATTTGCCCTTCCTTTCTCAACCGTTCCGATGAGATTGTCGACCAAAAATGCTTCCATGTAAACCTCACATATAACACTTTCCTCCCGCAGCTCCGTCATTAGTGGGACTCGTCATATCGTTTTTTATATTTATTTAAACACATTTTACCAGTTGCCATTTCAGTTATTAAGGGAACCTAGTAATAATGGTGATAATGGTGTGGTGGCAGTGGTGTGTTGCTTTCGCACTTTTTGACAAATAAAAAGTAGGATTTTCAAGGAGTAGTGTAGCGTATCGAGAGAAAAGTTAGTCAACTGTGCAATCCATATCCATGGTCTTTGGATACATGGTCTTTGACCATACACTTTTGCAACTTTTGCGGTTGCAAAAAGCTTATGTTGCACACATTTTTCTCTTCCTCTCAAAATGAATGGAGGGTGAATGTGAGACGACATCATATGTGCTTTCGTAACCTCATCAAGTGTTACACTCAAAATATATGCAATATTATTATAAAGACAAAAAAAATATTTCAATTCCTTCTTGGGGACGGGCCTGTCATTATAAATTCTTTAGTTGAAGGTTGTGCTTTACTACTGCTGCTGTCTTACACAAAATTGAGCACATAACTTGTTATTTTCCTACCCTTGGGTTTTCTTCCAAGACTGGAAAAAGTGAAGAATTACTTGTCCCTCGTCTGCGTCTTTGTAAGTCACCAGCTTTTGTAACTGGTTTATGGAGACTGGAGACTGTCGACTGCATGTAATCTTCAAGCGCTGCTGCTGCCGCTGTCATCCAATCTCTCATGGCAAAATGTATTACGTTGTATCGCATTGCATAATGATGTGGCGCATAACCACTTTAGGTTTTTAATGTCATGCGGATAATGTCCAATTTGCTGTGTATTTCTTGACGATATATGATGTCTTATGCTTGAATTTCATAAGTCCATAAAGAGCTATATAATAAGATGTAATCCAGTTAAGAAAGATTCTGTCTCGCATCACTTTTGAGATTTCCCTTCAAGGTTTCACCAGAACCGAGAAGGGCTGCTTGAAAGATTTGCCAGTGTAACGTGGTTAGCATAAGAATAGAAAGAACAATGTGGTTTTATTTTACGACGTCCGTATCTCTTGTCTTGTCGTCACAATTGAAACGTGAAACGCACCGAAACAACTCATTTACTATTTTATACTTTTAATGCACTTTCACATTATTTCTCCTGTCATTTCCTTACAAAGATACAGTTGATTTGATGACTGTTTACTTAAATCTTTCTTGAACACGAAACGTATTCGAAAGCGTTAGAAAGTGGTTGTTTCAAAGCAAGGAAGTTGCTTCATAATATATTTGTAATGAAATGACATTTACTTACCTACACACATTTCATGTATCGAACAGTACTACGGTCTGCTGTAGACAAACTAATCCGCTTATAAGAGCTGCAAGTTCCCTAGTTATAAAATGTGCTCTTCCCCCAGACGTCCTTTTGTGTCGATCACGTAACAGCCATTCATTTGTGGTATTAGGCTCCTAGCCAAAGTCCCCATTTCCCGGAATGCCGTACAGTGTGAGCTCCCAAGTTTACTTAAAAAGCGCTTAAAATCCCATGATTTGCCTCAGACAACACTTGAACATGAAAAGGGAAATGTTTGTGATTCGACAATTTTCTCGTCATTTAACACTATAAGCTCTTTGGAATCAAAAGAAAATGATGTAAGGAGAAATTCCTATATGTGATATATATATGCACCAATCTTGGCAGTTAGCTTTATGGTCACATGTATAAATACAGCTTTGTCAGGGCTTAATGTGTTCCCTATGGAACACGGAACCTCTTGTCAAATAAAATAGGAACAAGTTAAATATAAGAGTTTTATGTTTTCCTACGCTATCTTGGTTAGTTATTTAGTACACGGTACAGTGATGACTGATGAGATGACCTTCCTTCTTTTCAAAACATGTACTGGATTGTGTACATATTTTTTGAGCTGTTACAACAAACATATGCATCCATTGATTTTTAAGCTATGCAGACTGCATATCAGTATTTCTTAACATCACAATAAAATATATGCCTATAGTTTATTTTTTACTCGCACGAACAAAAGGTTAAAAGTTAAAGCGATAGCGGTGCCATTGTAATCACAGAAAACTTTAGTGTTTCAAACATGCCAGAGAAAGTCGTAAAATAGCATAAATACGATATGATCTTTTCGTTCATTTCTTTTATGATTTGATCGCAGTTTTCGTCTTTTTGTTGGAAGCAATAGAAGAAGAAAAATTATATTTTTTCACAAATGACTGATTGTTAATCTTGATCTACATGTGGCGGATAGAGGTTCACACCACCGAAATCAACTCAATTTACAAAGCTACCATCTGTGAACCCCTATTTCATTCGCATGTATTAATACACTTTCTTGAAGTAAAATAACTGTGACTGACTAGAATTATGCTTAATGGGAAAGCAGTAAAGTTGCTGAATGTCATGCTACTATCCACATCAGGAGCACAGCCATCTCATCCATCATGACTCATGTGCCTATTCAGAATTTCCTGTGAGGTGTGCGCTACTAGTTTAGTAACTTAGAAGTGACTCGGATGATAATAGTGCAAATACAGAGGCTAGACTCCTCTTCCGAGAATTCAGTTAGTTCTCACCTTCATTTCACGCGGATCAGGGAAAAACTGCAGGTGGAAAAATAATGGAATATTTTTTTATAGAAATGGAGTAACGGAAGTAGTCCACATCGATGCTTCCCATTCTTTACGACGGTTTGCAAATGATACTAAAAATGTACGTCAATCCTGATGAATGTGCACCAGGATTCTTGGCACATACCTTTTTTACTGACATATTTGGTCCAGTGGGTGCTGGCATATCTTTATACAAAAACTCAGATCCACTTTATACACGAAATGGTAATTACGAGTGATTTCTTGTAAAATTCCACAGAATTGATTATTGGTGTTATTGGGGAAGTGAAGTGGTTCAAACATTTGCATCTCAGTGTTTTAGAAAGAATCTTGTACTGCTCAAGCACTTGCATTAGAATTAGTTCTAGTCGTCATAATTCCGTAATCACATTACTACGTAGATAAGTACTAACAAATTTTTCAAAGAGCTCAGCCTTCTCAAGTTTTCCGGTTGCGACTGGGATTCTTTACAGCAGCACCTCTTCTATGAAAGGCGAAAGAATAAAAAACAAAGTGATATTACTCTTCATGCTGAAACATATTGTCTCTATACATGTTTCAAAAGATATTTTCATCTTATACCAGGTTATAAATTCAAATAATAAAGTTTGTCAGAAACAAATTTATCTTTCCACAACCTAAAATTATGACATTTATTATCCTCACCTTTCGTAGACGCTATGCACATCTAATAATAAAACTTGAGTTATATAAATTGCAATCTCCTCCCGCCTAATGAAGTATTATTATTAAAAAGTAAAGATCTCCAAACAAGGACCTTCTTGAAAAATATGTGTGGTCCTTCGTAAATCACCTTTCTCTTCGAGTGTAAATAATGTTAGTAGGGATTAGGGATGTAAGTAAATTATAAAGGGGAAAGGCTTTGGCTCCAACAAGCAAAAAACAAACATTCTTATTTCTATATGCAAATGAATATAGGAGACAATAAAATATTAAATGTGTGCTTTGTGTTGGCTCCCCGACTACTACATCCTGTTCCTAGTCATCACCTTCATGTCTCCAGAGGATCCATATAATCCTACTTGGATTTCACTACACACTCTAATGCCATCAGTGCAAGATCCAGGAATGTTTATTACCACCAACTGAAAACAGCATATAAATAAGTGAAAGTGTGCGCTTTCCTTTCTTTCCTTCAGCAGATGGTGAGTGAAAAAAAAATATCCACAACCAAAAATAGAAACCTGCTGCATGTCTTTTATTCCCCTTTGCCCTGCCCTGAAATGGTGAAATAAATAATTCCATCAATAGGTATCATGTTTGGCCCTGCCCTTTTGGATTTTATGCAATGGGCGTTGCACCCTATGGAACTCAAGGCAACATTTTTGGTTTGCAAATCATCGCACAAAACGATCCTTTAAAAACAGCCAGCCGTGGTAATCTGCCAGGATCAACCTGACATTTGAGCCATATATAATATCTGACCCATATAAACTCTTGATGTACTGATTACAACCAAATAAATATATTATTTTGGAAACGGTTTCCACCGCAGAGAAAATACTCTCGTCGGCATAATGCTTTTTGACTGATACATTAATCTCTGCTTTCACAGATTTATACCATCTGATATCTCGAGCTTGCAAAATTACACGAGCTACTTTTTCCATATTTCATTTAGAGGAAGAGGAAGCCTTGAAAATGTGTTCATTCAGTTGGAAAAGTTTTTGTGCTTCGTCCGTATTGGCGAGGGTTACAAACATTTGCATATGAACAGGAAAACCACCGTCACAATTTCACATGAGTGCAAAACTACAATGCTGACTTCACCGGATTTTATGCAAGCAACGCCGTCTCATTCCAAAATTTACCGATGAAGTAATTTAGCATATTATATTTTTAGGGTGACTCTCGCAGAACTGAGAACTGACAAAAAAAGCTTTCATTGTGTTCATATGTTGAACTTGTAACTTTTACATCAAAAGTGGGCTATTATCACGAACAAAAAGTTTGCTATTTTTATTTACGATGACTTTATTTACTTCCAGCCAAAACTTTTCTCAAATCATAATACAGTTAAAAAAATATGTACTCGCAAGACTTTTCCCCATTGTCATCATAACTATTCCATAGGAGGAAGGAGCAGTGAAAACAGGACAACAAGTTTACAACATGGCACAAAAGAAAAGTTTTCCTGCTGCTGGCCAACGAACAATGTTACAATTATTATTATGATTATTACACAAAAGTCCAAGGCTACTTCTTCACATTTGGTTGTTGGAGGCAGAAGCAGAAAATGCACAATGTTGCAAACAGCGTCTTCTGGCGACGCTAACAGTTCCTTTTCGTACTAACACGAACGAGTGCTTGGCGGGTTTCCGGGGAGAAAGCACATTGTGCCACAGCAGTGAACTGAGTAGACACATGTGTTCGGCAGCAGCAACAACGTCAGCCGGTCATTTGTATCCAACCACAGTCGCTTTCCACTTTCCAACTTTATTCGCGAGAGGAGCGCATAATCTCGCTTCCAAGAATTTTGCTAGGTCTAATCCTTTCGGCAGAGCCCAAAAATGTAAGGACGCCAATATCTAGTAGATTTCGTGTTGGCTAAACGTGAATTCATATGAACGCAGATGAAACTGTAATGTGTAAACTTCCAATGTTTCATTAAATTTTCTTTACCATGCTTGACAAAGTTACATTGGAAATATTATCCAAGTTCCAACAAGTTTTTGTGACTGAAAAGTTGTTCCATCTAATCTGTCTGAAGAAATCGTATAAGGGGCTAGTTGCGACTCCAGTTCAAAAGAAGCATTCTGAGATGCTACATAAAAGATCAAAGATATTTAGTACTCAGCGTTTTGCAGGAACATGGTACTTCCCGAGTGTACCGCCTTACCAGATGGCAATGCACTTGCGTTCCGTTGTATTGAAAAAGCACAAAAAGTAGAATAGTAAAAAAAATTGCGCACTACCCGGACCAATTTTTACAAGTACCGATGATAATGTAAGGCGTAGGAATCGATACCTGATAATATAGTAACATACGCAAACCATCGAAATTGCCATTCTCTGCCAAAACACTTCACGCTGCCTCGCATCTTTCCCCATTTCGTCTTTTATTTGTGTGATTTCATTGAATCGGAAGGAAAAGTATGATACGAGGAATGGGGTCAGAATGGGAAGATTTGGAATGAGGACAGAATCAAATGGGACGTTTTGTCCGGCTACTGCTATCATTTCCTCCAAGCTCTTGAAGGACGAAACCATACTACAGAGAGTAAAATGCAAAAAGAAAAAAGTTATTTGCTGACTCCATATTTTTTCAAGCATAATATGAGAAAAGTGGATATTTCCTCCCGGAGTTTCATTTATTGCGTTTCTCCACGTTTCGAGTTTTTTTCCGGAAGAATTATGCCTTGAATTGAAATATAAGTTTAAGAAAAACCCTTAATGTTCTTACAATTGGGCAATATTTTATTCCTCTGAGCTGGTTGCCATTTTTTGTAAAGATAATCATGCTTCCGGAGATCTAGTCATCTTTAAGATGCGAACATCGTAAATTATTTTTCGATTGTGTGCAATGGAATCCCAGAAATGTAATCAATAATCAATTTATTTGTTTACTTAACTTATATGCCAAGCCATACACTGAATTGGTCATTGAAATATAGTTTTGACAAGACACATCTATCCATGTACAACCTTATATGTATAAGATTGAACCAAACAATATGTATTCATTCATCCTCTTCCACCACCACACAATTCAAAGGCTTTGCTGGAAAGTAATCCAAATCTTGTAGTAAAGCCAGTTAGATGGGATTTCCTGTAAAATGCGATATCATAATCCTTCAGTGTCATGTTGTGCTGCACTCAAACCAGTGCATCTATCACAGGATTATTTTTTGTGAAAAAAAAAAGAAAAGCAGGTTAGGAAAATGACGGTTCCACTGAACACACCAAGATATTGCAAAATCGTGCTCAAGCTTACATTGGGATTTTAGTGTTTGCACACAGTAAACACTGCCATCCACACTTGAAACGGTCCGTTTGTTTCCCAACTCTTTCTGAGCGTAAATATTCCAGAATACTTGACCAAGTGCGAGTGCACGCTTTAATACACTCCTGAAAAAGCTCACTCCAACCATAATTATTTTCACAGGAGAAGTCTATGAGAAGAGGAACGAAATAATGCCACTGGTTTACGTAAAAGGCAAACGAATGTGTTGCAACGACGACGCATGCATTTACTAAGTAGTGCATCACCAATATATGGTAATAAAATATTCCAATCCCGTAGGAAAGCTGACTTCATCAATTCACCAAGGAAAAGTGGTATTTTCGTCCATCTTTCGTCTACTCATAGAGCAGTTCCAAGAAAGATGTTAGAACTTCCTGTGTGCAACAAGGATTTCCTGACCAGGCACTCAGAACTTTTTGTTCTATTATTTCCCTTCTTCGTCTCGTTCACAATTCAATCCCTACAGTAAAAGTATGGGAGGTGCCTGATTTTTCATGTACGAATAATTTCCATAATATTAAGTTTTTGCCAATGGCTACAGTTTCTGCAGTGTAGGAAAAGTTACATGAATATAAAATACCGCACTCCAACCAGAAATTATGATCTTGCGAATTCACTGCAGGA
Organism: Troglopedetes dispersus; assembly: GCA_027744215.1. Classification (NCBI taxonomy): domain Eukaryota; kingdom Metazoa; phylum Arthropoda; class Collembola; order Entomobryomorpha; family Paronellidae; genus Troglopedetes; species Troglopedetes dispersus. The sequence goes on from JAHZNF010001233.1 coordinate 18,131, forward strand.
TATTTCTTCTTTATTCCGTTGGAATTTTTTGGCTAGCTATTAGGTATATGCAAGGGACAGTTGTAAAATAATAGGCTTCTTTTATTCTTGGGGTTCTGAAAGAAATATCCTAGCTAGCTTCCCATGAACTCATTCTTCATGTCATTCACGTCTCATCAGGAAGAGTTGGACGCATCCATATGTATGTAAACGGCATGACGTTTACATGCTCTATTTTACATTTTTTTTATCAAAAAAACCGAGTTGGATGGGTTAAAGCAACATAATGGCCATGCGACTGACAGATGTTGTTTCATGTGCTCCTCAAATAGTTAAATTTTTGCTCGTGGCTCGTTCATAACATAAAATGCAGCTTTCCCCTCCATAAATTTAAGTGTTATTATTAGTACAGATTGCCGATGCATCTGTTAACTCAAGGTCAACCCAAGGAGAAAGGCTGACATCACTGTTCATTAATGACGTCACCAGAAGATCTCAAATGGCTTTTATAGTAATTCAAGAAACAATCATCACTGCCGCTGCAGATGTGGGCTTGTACCATTTAAACTTTCACCTTTCTGCTGGTCTGGATCTTTGCACCTGGATTATGTTTCGTTAAGTTTTCCTGAATCACACAGAAGCACCATCATTAATCATTTCTTTTATACATATTACGATATGTTGGATCTGTGTTGCGTTGTGTTTGTAGTCACTAGAATATTAGCCATCTTTTTAAAACAATCTGGAAAAGCGTAAGTTGAGTTATGCGGAAGTAGAAAACCAGCGATTCTTCGCAGTTAGCCCAAGTAAAAATGTACTTAAACAAGAAAGTGTGCTATTGAACAAGTGAAAGTTGTCTTGCAAATTTCTACTTTTATTTAAGCAAACAAAATATGGCCGTAATAGCCAACATGCCACACATAGATACTATAGTGCTTTGGGGTTTGCAGAGAAATGTACGAAAACTTTATGCAAAAAACGCATTTGTGGGGAGGAAAATGTTCAAAATAAATATTCAAAACGTAAAAGTGTTCCCAAATGTCAAGTAGTAGTCTCCGGAAATAATTATGGTGAGGTAGAAACAAAGCAGAAATCAAATGTACAATTTCGGTAATACAGGTCTAAGAACTGTCATTTTTCTTGGAGACAATACCCAAAATATACTCATTTGATTATCTGTATTTTGTATTTAAATACAAACATAATGTGAAATTTTTTACTATATATTTTCAATATTTTCTTGTGAGATTTGAAAATGGAGGGTTCAACATGTTTAGGACTTGCCAAAACTTGGACGAAATGATTGATCGTTAGAATATCTGTCAAGTACACGTAATGCGAACCACCTACTTCACTTACTCACTTCGAAAGGGCGAGTCATGTTGTGAGTATAATTTGACAATCAAAATTCCAAGAATTCTTAATATTATACCACTCAAAGATTTTTAATCCGAACATATTCCTGCACACAAGTTTTGGCTCTCCTTGAGAATTTCTGAAAAGGAAATTCTCTGCAGCATCAGTGTGAGCATAACCATTCAAGTGAAACATATGTGCATATGTAAATGGTACACGTATAACTTTTTTTTACCATTACGCTTTTGCTCAACGTACAAGGATAATTTATATTTATTTAGCAAATGTTCACAATACGAAGAAGCTTTCTCCGGGAATTCTAGTAATCCTGAATTCATGGTGAAGAAGTGCGAGAATACAAAGCTGTCTGCTACTTTCATTGTATGTAGTTTGCTAACGGAATTGTTTCGTTTTACTTTCCTTCTTGTGAGTCTTTTAGAATTAGAACACATTATCGTTGTCAAACAGAGAATACGAAAACACAAAATTAGAAATGCCGAGCAAGTTTTGTGAAACTTCCATTATATTTGCAAATGTGCATCATTATACGTTAACATAATGTCTGATAATTGTAAGGAAACTAGCCCTAACCTGACAAAATGAGACGACTTCTCTCTCGTGCATCCAGGCACGACCTAATAAAATGATTCTGGGGAACTGGGGACTTACATTCACTAGAATTCCTTGCTTAGAGCTTATTTTCAGAAAAAATAGGATTCCCACCAGTCCGACTTTTTGTGCATCTTACCCAGAGAGTCCCTGAAACAACACACAAATGTTAGTGTGCAAGAAATCCGCGAAGTTCGGCCTTTCACTTTGTCAGTGCTCCATACGATCGTGATGAGATATAATAATATAAGTCTACCGAAACAACTGCGTTCCTTGAATTTTTATGAAAGTAGAAGGAGGGAAGGGAAAGTTTTTCCACTTCTACAAAAATAAACCTCCGTTGCATTGGCAAATGTGTACCTACCCCAAGCAAAGGAAAGAATTGCGGTTACCCATAAGATAATATGGTTGTGCTGCTTCTCCCACAAAATAGGATAGTCCGAAGAAATGTGCACGTTAAGTGATATGTATCATTTACAACTTCGCCTCCATCCTTTAATGAATTAAACATTTTATGGCTTGCCAGGCCAGGTGATGAAATGACGGAATCACACTGTGCATAAGTAATATTCAATTCATTCAGTGGTTTAAGATTGTTACATTGAATTCAAGTTCAAGTGAAAAAGATTTGTCTCTGGTGTGTAGCTTCACCCCAATTTTACATTTGAGGTGATTCAGGTATATCTTAATCAGAAGGAGAAAGCCTTAGTCACACTATGAACTTGATGATAGGTAACTGATAAATAACCTTGCAAGCAATTTTAGAGTGTGCTTGAAAAAATAAATTAAAATGAACGAAACGTTGCACGTGAAAACTTTGTTGGTATAATCTATTGGGTTTTCCTATTTTGCATACGTTTTGTTTGCACACAATGAAACTAGTCAACTGAGTCTAATAAACGTTCCTCTTTCCTTGCAACCAATCTTCAACTTGCAGTGAAGGTGAGGGCTTAATGTTTCTGCAGTGTAACCAAAATGTACAACTTTTTTTCATTTTGGCTCCCGACCTATCTTTGGATCAGTTTATTATGCTTTTGTGAGAGTACAGGATCTATGGGGCTAGCTTGAAGAAATCGTTTACCTTGCTGAACCTGGACCCATACATACTATCTTATCGAGAAGTCAAAATTCATTAATGTATGCTAACTGACAAGCTGACAACTGGCTCCTGAATAAAAATACAACCCTTGCTTTGAAACTCCTGTGCCAAGGAAATTTTGGCCGTTTTTCGAAGAATTGTCAGAGAATTGTCTTGCATATTATGAAGAATTTAAGAAGTACAATTACATATAATTCACATATCAACTTTGCTCAAACATTTTTTTATCATCATCGCGTGTACAAGACAAATCACCTGTACAAGTGGACCATTATTGCATTTTTCTTACGCACTTTGCAGAAATTTCAACGAATAGACCAGTAAAGTAGTATATGTGAGGCAAAAGAATGTAACTATATTATTTCATTTCCCAGTGAAGTTGGTTGTCCACTTCCACATAGTTCCCTTCTTCCTGTAGCTGTGTGGAGGTTTCTCCTACATATTTTTTGTAACAATCAACTTTGCCTGTTCATATTGCCCAGACCTCATATGTACCTATTTTGTGGTAATGCTTTGTTCCGTTGTGTGTTGGAGTGACTGGTCATTTCCAGGCTTGCAAACAGTTTCATATTTCACGCAACGGTGAATTTTGATCACCATAAAATTCAGCATGTTATGCGCCTTTAATAGTTTCATGTCATGTCGTCTGCTGTAGAGTAAAATGCCATGAATATCTAAATAATATATCCCCTGTCGTAACCAGTCTAGCTGCATGGTTCGGTGTACGTACACACACACGCATGTATCACATAAAAATTCATTACACATATTAGCATTTTGCGGTCCAATGCTTCCAGTTAAAGTTTCCCTTTGTAAACAAGCCGTGGGACATTCTCTGTTGGAGTTTCCAGTAGGAAATCATGCATTTCTGCTAGC
>JAHZNF010001234.1:0-25416 GCA_027744215.1 Troglopedetes dispersus
TTTTTTTTAGCTTAGTAGTATCAGCATCTGTCAGAGTTACAAGAAATATGTTCCAAAAAGTTTAATACAGCTCATTCGCCTTGAATTTGTACCACTTTGCCATCCATTCATTCTTCCTCCTGTTTTTCTTCCCAGTGCATCACCCAAAAAACCAGCAGTCTCTTTCGGCGCAGGCTGATTCACTGGAGAAAGTTATAGCGGTATTACGACTACGATTCTCCTGGCCCGGCTAACCCTGCTTTTTTTATATGTGCCATTTTATCTTCATGCGTGTGTGCTCACACAATCCTCCCTATAAAGGAACATAGGAGTAAGATAAAAAAAAGACACGAGAAAGAAAATTTTCACCGTACACATTCTCCTTCCAACCTGCTTCCACTTTTTCTCAGAATTTTGTGTGTGTGAAATGTTGCCATTATTACTTTTTCTTGCGAGCAAAAAAAACCGGTTTTCTTTTGGTGTAGTATTTAGTTCTCTGCTGCTGGTTTTACGTTTTCTTTCTCAAAGCTACTTGCATGTCGTACGTGCGCACACACACAAGCACACCCAAACTCACGCGAAGAAGACACCCAACAAGGGCAGCCTAAAACCGCCACCACCATCAGGGCCAAACCTTATATTTGCCGTTACTACATGCTGAATACACACAAATCAGCACACCGTTTTTTTTGTCTGGTTTGAGTGTGAGTCTCTAGGAAAAAAATCATTCAAATGAACATAATGTGGAACGAGTCCATTGCTGGTGAAGTGAAGTTGAGTGCCTACCTGAAAACCGGGAAGAATGCCTGCTCACTTGTGTTGTATGAATGTGTGACGGTTTTTCTCTCATTTCTGGGTAAAAAAAACGAGAGAAGTTTTCCCTTCTGTAGAAAATGGTACAACTCTTGGTTCGACTCACAATCACTGATTGTACAAGTACAGACAACATGTAAGTGCTTGCTTGCATGCATATGGGAAATGGCGGATGGATACAAATGTAATATACAACGAGGAAAAAATGTAATAATACATGCTCGTGTACTTTTCCTAGTTGCTGAATGTATAGTAGCAAGCAGCACTGATTATAGACACACTCTGTATAGCATTCTAGAAGAGGAAAACACGTCGACATAATAATATGCAATCTATAGAGAATCTTTGTTCCTGTTTTTCCTCGTGTAAAGAATGTGAAATGCATGTGGACAGTTATAGTAGTCTTCTTTTTGGTTGTCGTCCTGTTTTTCACAAAAAATTTTCTCTATGCCTTTCCTCTCACTCCCTAAAGCAACCATTACTGGAACATTGAGCACTATATCTGAGCAGACCAAAGGTAGTTTTTGTGTACGCTTGATCAAATGCGATGAACGTCAACTGGGACGGATCCGATGAGAAAAGCTCCCTGAAATAGCATATCTCCTGCTGTTCACCATCCAGTTTTCCCGAACCGAAAAAGGAGAAAGGAGAGGACGAATAAAAAGGGGAAAGTAGGGAATGCTTCGAGTTTCCCTTTTTTTAAAGAAAGAAGAAATTGCAAAGCCAGTGGAATAGGCTTTGTTCCAGGAATATAATACAAGAAATGCATCATACCCAAAACAACATATGCATGCACACGTATATTTAGTATGATTGAGCAAAGGAGAAAAGATGAGGCCCTCAGAAAAAAATGCTACTACTGTGTCACCGTAGTAAACCAAACAGCTTCAGCACTACCACCATAAATCCTATCGATCTTCATTTCATATTTTTCGACGAATGTATAAGCTGCAGCAGCACTCGAAAGTATAGTTTGGTGCGCTATGCTGATGATGTGGAAGGAAACATTTATTATATTTCTTCACAGTCAGGATGTTTTTTTCCATTTAGAAAAGTAGCAGATTATGTGCCCTATACTTTTGTGCCTTTCACTGACTGAGTAGATAAAAAAGAAAATAATAATTTTAATAGGAGGAGGTTGTGTGCCTCTGCTCTATTGATTGGTCCCGTAAAAATAATAATACATCGGAAGAAACGACGCAGACTGGATGATTGCTTAGCAAAAGTGACGAGATACTAATAGGGATTTTAAGATGGGCATGTGTATAACGTATGTATGTGCGTGTGTTCTTTAGTTATTTTTAGGCGAGAGTTTGTATACTTTAGCCGTAATACCGTCTTACTTTGTTTTTCAATTCCATATTCAATTTGCTGTCGACGGAGTAATACTCAACTTTCTCCTCGACTCCGCTTTTTTCCTGGTTATTTATTCAGGTAGCAGCTTAAGTCACGCTCACGTCAGAAAAAAAGATGTAGTAACTTTCCTGCTGAGTTGGTAGGAAGTATGGTGAAGTAAAAAGAGGCATGTCAGCAGAACCCATTTGACCGAGGAGCAGGCATCTTCCTCTGCTGCTAACTTTATAAAAAATACACATATTTATGGAGCTCCCACACAGACAAACACATTGTAGGACTTGCATTTTTTCCTCCTTAGAAATCCTCACATTGCAATTAGCAATTACGATAACTTTTTTGAAAGGAAGAAGGGGAAAGTAAAGCGGAAAAACTCTGGCATAAACTGTTATCGTTTTATAACGTATTAAAATAAGTAAAAAGTTTTTCTTACCGGGACGAGCGCCGGCTTCAGTGAGTACTTGAATAATTATTAGTAGTCCCCTTTTCTAGATATATGTGCCAGTGGCGAGCAAATGCAAAACTTGCAAATGTGCCTTGTTGTTGTTGCGACTATGTTCGTAGGCATTTTTACTTTTCCATTATCCTCCTTTTTTATTCGGGGATCTTGTGCTCACACACAGGATAGGGTTTATATATGGAGCACATACACAGAACATTACATGAGATTATGTGCATGTTTTCTTTCACAGTCTTTCTCCCATAAAGCTCCAAGTGTCATGGGATGGGCTTAAAACTGTCAAGTTTGTCTTACTTCTTGAGTCTTAAATTTGCCTTGCTAGAGGAAGGAAAGGAAAACACAGGGAGAGAGTAAAAACCTGTATTGCAGCCAATGTTATTATTGTGCTAGCACTAGTCACTTTTTCTCCTCCACTCCTGCACTGCCACACACACGGGCAAGACAGGCTTTTGCACCTTCTACAAATACACTTTGTATGCTAATATTATGGTATTGGAGAGTTTTGCCAATTCTGTTTTCTCTGATGTTTCTCTTTAGAGTTGGATTTGAGAACCACCACCGCAAGGATCCAATATATTTTGGATTTTCTCGGCTCGTATCTCTCTCTCTCGTTCTCCACGCGTAATGCTTTTACCGGCTATTCGATATTTTAGTACAGGAAATATAGATATAACCTCTTTATTTCTTATTTTGTTTGGAGGTGTTCCACTTTCTCCATTAACTTTTTCCCTCTTTTCCCCGAAATAAAAGGCACAGCGTGAACTCTATAGATATGGTTATGGAGGATATATTGTTTTATTATCAGCGAATCCGACCAAGCTGCCCGAACGGATAACATTATGTAAAGTAAATATGCCGAGTATTGGGAATAGTTCATTGTTGTTTAGATACGGTCTTGGGAAATCAGACAGACAGGCACGGAACAAGAGAGAAAAATAATAACACCATTCTTAGCACCTTTTCCCGACTTTACATCAAAATTTATTCCTGCCGGTTGTGGTTTCATTGGAATTTCAAAACGTATAGTCCGTTAGAACCTCATAAAATAAAAACAAAAAAGTTCTTTCCCACTCTTCCAGCCTATCTATTTCCAAACTGCCGCTTCTGTCTTGATGAAATCTCCAGAAAAAACGGTTACGCAACGCTATAAATTATGGATGGTTAGCAATCCCCAATGAAATATTTTACTACGGATATAGGTATCTATAAGTTTCGACGACTGAGGTGCCAACGTTTTGCCTCTAATATTGCTGCTTTCCCTCAATCAAAGAACAAATGGAATGAGTCCACCTTTCATAACCAATATGTATCTCCGCAGCAGTAAAACTAACGGGACCTTCATAATTGTTTTATAGGGGTAACGTCGATGTAGGTTTTAGGCACATAACTTGCTTATCAGTAGTGGCAAGTGCAGGCAACAGAGTGAAAATTGAAAAGGGTCCTAAATCGTCTGGCGAGAATAGGGAAATGTGCAATGAGCACGGTTAAATATTAATGACTCCGTAAAGGTTGTGCACCACGGCATGTCAACTGCACGGTCCCATGTCTTATGTACACACATGAGTTGCGCGTTTTCCTGAGAGCCGTGCATTTTTACGCCCGCTCAGTTGCATTCAACCTCTCATTGATATAACTGACACTCTGGGGAATTCTCATCGAGTAAACATGAGCAGATAAATAAATAAACTTTGGGCATTCATACATACACATTGCCAGATAAGCATACGTACGTACGCATAAAACCCACATGTTCCCAGCTTTTCACGAAGCATTATAGATGTGTCACACATCTGAGTGAATAAAGTTTTTCATATTCTCCGGTTTTCATTGATTTTACAAAAAATTGTGTAACGCAAACTAAAGTACTACTCTCAACTTCTCATTTGCATTTGCGTAACTCTTCTGAACGTGTATTTTTTAAGCTGGAAAATGCTTTTACGTACGATATCTTTTGGATTTTTACCCCTCGGGATCCCATGAGCTAAAGAGTCAGGAGAGAAAGTGTGTATAAATGGTGAAACCATGATGATGAAGTAGTCGGTGATCTCATATGTAACAAGAGAAAGGAGTAAAACTGGAATTGGTAGAGTTTGAATGAATGAACGGCCGAGTGAAACTAGAAGGACGAAAAATGGGAGGAAACACGAAAAAAACGACAAGAGTGAGTGAGTGAAAGAGAGAAAGAAAAGAGTAGTAAAGCATAAAAGGAAGAAGCGTCATGTTCATGTACCGTGAATGTAACAATACACGCACACACTCTCCTTGCACATTTTATAGTTGGATTGAAAAACAACGTGAAAAGGTAGTAGTACAATTACGACCACCATGTACGTGTACTTTTTCTCCCTTTCTCTCTCTCTCTCTTTCGCTATGACTATGTGAAAGGATATGTCAGTTGATCGATTGGTAGTGATCGATGTCTTGTTCATAAGATTTTCTTTCAGTGTGATTTACGAGCTGTTGTGGGTACTTTTTCACTGTCTCTTTTTCATACTTTTTTCTCTCTGCGTTATTCGCACAGGAACTTGCTATTACCAACAAAAAATGCATAATGCTTATGCTGCTCCGTTTTCTGTGTTTGTATAGGTGCATAATAGATATAAAAAGGAAATGGAGAACAAACAATCCTCGTCTTCTCTTTTTTGAGAAAAAAAAACCCGATGCATGATAATAAATGCTGGTGGTGGTGTTGGGCTACTGGCTCTTCAAAGTGGAAATATTTTCCAATATGAAACTGCTTCTGGGTTATCCCATCCCGTTTACTTTTTGGATATACAAAAACATTATTTTTTTCTACATTACGGAGCAAAACACAGATCTTGTGATTCCTCCACCGGCATAGTAGGAGTAATGCATTATGTATCCTTACATGTTTTTCGAAGATCCTTTTATCCCTCGTTCATGTTCATCCTGAATACACATCCTTCCCTCGTTTAAAAAAACGAAGATGGACAATGTCGGATGAATGTTGCAAGGTTTTTTCCCTTTTCTCTCTCGTTTCTGAGTCCGCTTTAAAACTCTCTCTCACACACACAGATATCTGCCCTATTTCAGATGAATCTGTGTGAGTTTTTTTTAGAAACTATGTACATAAGTAGCGGTTCGGGAGAAATTGAGAATTTACTTTGAAAAAAGAAAGGTTGTGTGTGCTAGTTGAACTAGAAAACAAAGGGATACGTGTGGATAGCCAAAGACATAGAAATTCGAATCCTTTTTTGACTTTCTCCACATTCTTCAAAGAAAGTAAATAGGCAGAGGGAAATGGTTGTGCGGAGAAAGGATTTACTAACTGCCAAGGAAGCTTGCAAAATGTTGGAATATTGGGGAGCTGGCAGCACACTAACAATATTACATAATGTCGAGCCAATCCCGAACACAAAACCAAAAATGCGTAAGTATAGGGGAAAAAGTTTCGGACAAAGTGAATTCCCTGAAAATGGGTATGTTTTTTCACATGTAAGAAGCAAGTATAAGTTCTCCCGTAATGCTTAAGTACATTTGTGAAATCATTCAAAAATCTGCATACAATCAGCCATAAACAAGACTGGATCCAATGGAATAAATTCCCATTTCTTTTCCTTTTGTTCCACAAAACGGAGCAGAAAAAAAAGTTTTGCCTCAGAGTATTTTTTTGCATATGGTTACATAAAGAAATGGAGTAGGCGGAGAGGAAAAAAGTAGAATGGGGAAAAAACTACCATTTTTAATGCTATTTTTCTAACCGGTAATGATTACAAATAAGCCCATCTGCGCCTGATTTTTTGATATATTACTCTTGTGGTTCAGCAGCTTATCCATTAGTTTGGTGGTAGTGTTCCTTCTGGCTGGGGCCTTCAGTCTGACATCCAAAGTATATATAGTTATTATGCACTTACGCCATACATAATATATCACAGCATAGCTAATAACCTTACACGACCCAGAATAGCGTATAACTGCGCGAGTTTCTAATATCTTTTCGCATTCGTCTGTTCTTGATTCTGACTGCAATGCAAAGCAGTTTAAGTGGCATATATGGTAGCCAGTGTAGTAACGACTATTGCATTTCTCATTCTTTTTTTTTCTCTCTCCCTCTTTGTTTCTTTTCATTTTTTTTCGTTCTGGTGCAGTACCATTACTCCTTTAGTACTGTCAGGACGACCCACCGACCGCACTACTAAACAGAGAAAGCGGTCAAAAAATGAAGAGAAAGAGGAAATGGTTGAAGGGGCTTTCCTGCTTTGAAATTCTTAACCGGAAGTATATCCCAGACTACTGCCACTTACACTACATGGATGGAACTCACAAGTGAAACAGCTTGCAGTTTTTTCTTGACACAAATTGATGATTTCGGCTGGCAGGCAGGCGCGGCAAGTATACGGCCATGAATATATGTACAGAACACACACACACACACATTTCACGGAGAGAGAAAAAAAATATGTGAGTAAAACGCTGATGGAGAAAGCTAACTTTTTTCCGTTCAGCATAAATTCACCGTTTAATATACAAAGATAAAGTTGTTCGGCATCATAGAGTATAAAATGCTTCGTCTGAAAACCCATCTTTATTAACGAAGAAATAGTGACGATCGTGGAAAGGCACATTCAAGTTCTAAATGTAACGTTTCCTACTCCATTGATAATTCCTTACAAAAAAAACTGCGAGAAACTACAGTTCATAAAATCAATCGTATGAAAGGAATTTTGTATAGAAGATCAGAAAGCAACCGCCACAAAGGTGCCGATGAGCACTTGAGAACATAATGTTGGCCTTGAACAAGTAAATGAATAAGTATTTCAGTGTGAAAAATAGTAACGTCTTGAAAATACTGCTCAAATGATTGCTTACGAGTGGAACGTACGTGTTTTCTGTGAGATACTAGTTTTTTGGCTTCCGTTCCGCACCTCTTTAGATTTGCCGACTCCTCTTTATAAAGAGGCGAACCAATGGTAAGGTTCAGAATCGATACAATAATGCTATCTCTTTCATTTCGAATAATATGATAAGTGCAGTGTCGGCGAGTGTGTAATATTTTTTACAAATTGCGTCAATGAAAAGATATTTAAGATCGATACAAATAGCACATTCCGGCGTATTGGTAAACAATGTAGTGTGTGTGTGTGTGTGTCTAAAATAACTTTGAAGCATGTTACACTCCCAATGTTTATGTGTGTTCAGTTTTATTATAAAATGCTAGCAGACACGTACACAGCACAGTATTCCCATTTTTGAACTACGGATGGAATGTTTACTCCGGAACGTATGTGCTATCCACACATTTTATCATTAGTTTTCAGCTCGCTCCAGCGAGGCAGGAAATCCACTTATGTAATTCGTACAAATTCAATTACTTAAATAGGTAGGCTTTGTGGTCCCGATTCCCAGATTCCCAATTTCTTTGATGGCTTTACGATAAAAATGATGAACTGAATACAAGAAAATCCTGGAGCAACAAAGTGGTTTAGGCAGAACCCAGTGAAAGGTAAAAGATTGACCGTGTGTATTCAAAACTTGGGTTTGTTTCCTCGCAAAATATATCGCAAACTTCCTCTGCACTGCAGCATCCTATAAAATGCAAAACGTAAAAAATTGTCAATATGGTGCCATGTTCAAACCAACCAACATGTCGCTCCATGAGACAGCTACAGATCAGTACAAATCATAATAGTGCATTCAGAAACGTTCTTCCGTATTACTGACTGAACAGCATTCAACATTGCGCCCTCCACCACTTCAATTTTAATATTATTTTTTAAGGAAACATTAGATATTTTTTTCGATGATGACGCTGCAAGTATGAATGGAAGCTGTTCATTAATTGGATAAACATAAACCGAGAACAGCAGGAGTAGTAGTGATGGCATATGCTATTTTCAATTTCATAGTTGAATAGACACCTCCATATAGATATTATTCGGGACATATATTTTTTGCTGGTTTTCTACTTTTTCTTTGGTTTCGATTTGGTAGAAAAAATGCTCCATCTCAGCAGGAAAAAGATATTTTAGGATAGTTATGCGATCCTCATCCAAGAAAATAAAAAGACTCATACACGGTTTGCTACACTTTTCTCTTTTATATCATCGCGCTTACTTCATTGCTTTCTTTCGAGCTCGTCGTTCTCCTCACTAATTTGACCGATGAAAAATTTCCTCTACTTCTTGCGTCATTCAAGCGGTTCATGACAAAGGACTGGCAGGACGTGTGACAGCCCAACCCTTTTTGGCATCTCTGAAAGAAATCTTTTCAAGCTGAAGAAGGAGAACCATTCTCTCTCTCTCTCTCTTCTGCTCGCAAGCTTTGTGAGAAAAAAATATATCTGTGGCAAAAAATACGCAGCACTGTGTGTACTGCTCCTGGTGCCGGTATAACCCAAGTCTTTTTACAAATAACTCTCTGGCTTTGGCTGGTGTGAACAAACACAAGTAAGCAAAAACCGGCTGGCTTGTTTGCTGATGCTGTCGCACCGACGACGACTCAGATATGCGCGATGGATGAAAGGGAGAAGAAAAGAGCAGTTGGTTATCTCTCAACGACTTTTATGTAAGAAATTGTACACACATATACACATCTGCATGCATACCATTTTTATTTCAATTCTTGCACACAATTTTTTTTATATGCACAAGAGCTTCTTCTTCATCATCATCATCGTCACGATCATATCATGGTAATATCGTCCTCGTATCTTGTGTCTTTTTGACGATATCTGTCCTCAGCGTAAACAGCAGTAGTGAAGTAGTACTATAGCACGAGCAATATAAATGTGAAGCACATACCAAAAAACAAGGAAACAGAGAAGTAAGTAACATACGCACACAAGGTTACATGCACACCAAACACCTATTTTCTCTCGTTTAATACGGTACTTGTATTTTGTGTTGTTACCTAACTTGAGCTGTTTCCCTCTGGGTTTAACTTTTTTAAAAACTGGGAACATGGTTGTAGCAATAGCTCACTGTTATTACTCCTCACTCAGTCATGTCGGATAAAAGATTGTACAATGCAGGCTAGGACTTTGATGAGTTGTGTGCACATCTTCTGTCTTTACTCCCGTAACATTTTTTCGCCATATTTTCACTCTTTCTTCAGTTTCATTTTTTACTGCTCCGTGTATTCCTAGCGGATGTGTGCGTGTAGGAGAAACCCAGAGGTAGGATATTTTTAAAAAAAAAATTCTGTATCTGTCGTCAGTCGTCTCATATCTTGATTCCATTGGAACGTCAAAGAAGCAAGGATAAGGTCTGTATAAGTACTCTGCGGCAAGCGTGCATACCGGCTTCCTTCCGCTCCACACTTGTTCTTATCCGACGACGTCCTTTCTTGTAGTTTTTCCCCAACCTCTTTTCTTTCTCATTTGAGATGATTGGAATACTTAGAACACCAGAGCAGAAAACAGCGCACAAGATGAAAATAAACCGGCAACATGTATATAATATGAATATGGAAATGCGTGTGTATTATCTTCTACACATATACACCATGCTGTGCTGGCTGAGAAATTTTTTAAGCGTATTTTACGAAACAAGGAGAACATCCAAGCCCTGCTTCTCTTATTTTTCATTGGTAATAAATTTACGTGAACATTTACATTTTGGGCTCTCTTGGGTGACTATTTCTTCCACGTTTCTGTTTTTCATGGTCTTTTATGCTTTGCTAAAAAATACAACATCAAAATATGCATATAAGTTTGGCTCTGGTTTCGTTTGTCTCATCAGAGGTTAAATCCAAAAGGTCACATTTTAACGTTTTCTATTCTCTTTGTACCTACATACCTAGTGGTAATGACAACACGAATAGGTTGAAAGGTTTTAGAGTACACTTCACATTGTGCGAAACCATGTACAGTCTTAAAAATGTGTAAGTTTCAAACTCGAATTTTTCAATCAGGCAAATAAACATATTCCTTAAAGCATAATAATTTATGTAAAAGTGTGTACCATATAGTTCCGTAAACACTGTGAAATTTACGGAAATCGGCAACGAAGTGCGTCTTGGATTTTTAGTTCAGTTGAAATTTCTTCGTTTTCATCCAACATAGAGAAAATGAAGTGAGCCAATCCACCGTACCACTTCCACTTACAAAAGATATTTTTTTGTGTGTGAGCTTAAAAAGCATGGAAATCCAGGCGATTCCAATCTGGGATTTTGAAAAGAATGTGAAAAAAGTGTAACTGAGTCAACAAACAAACAGCTTGACTTTTTAGGTAGAGCACACACCACTACACTGCATTGCATGTATTTACATCTTGGAGTTAGCAGAGTGCAACCTTTCCTCTCTGTACCCTTTCCTGTATTCATTGCCAAAATACTCTCGTTTCCAGCAAGTGGATGTAGTTTTAAAAATGACGTGTTAGAGTCACCAAAGAAAAAGACCAAAAGTAAGAGTTTCTAAAAGAAGAGAATTTAGGTGCAAGAACGCACCATAAGTTTCGAAGCATTCCATGGCCTTTGTGTGAAGCTTAGTACACACAAACAGATATATGCACACGCATCTCTCTTTGGGTAAAACAGGAAAAAGGGAACTCGTTTTTTTCTTTCACGTTTCAATGGAAAAGATGTGAAAGCTTAAGCTGGGGTTAATTTGAAATGTTACGTGCGTTGCCCATCCATAACAGTGCTTAGGTATGTACGGTGTCGCACCAAGAGACAGGCATGAGGAACCGGCTCATTGCTTGGATGGTATTAAACAAAAGGCTAAAGCCAGTCAGTGTCCTACATGGTTAGCCTTGACATGTACAGTAAGGAGATACAATCTGGATTGTCACACGTGCATAAATCTTATAAAGAGGCTCTTCAAGATTCCAAAGATTTTTTTCTTGAAAAGAATGGGGTTGTGCCATTTCATAATAATGTGCGCTATGCTGCTATGCTTACACGGTAGATAAGGTGGTGGTGGTGTGACGATATTCTGGTGGTGCAGTTGCCATTGTGGCACACTTGTGTACGGCTTTTGTAGAAGTATATTTATTGTATGTCATTAAGCATTATTTGAGCATGGTAATTACGAATAATGGACGTGGTAACAAACAATAAGGCATCTTGGAGGACGCAAAAGGAGTAATGTAATACTGTTCCCCACTGTGCTTCATCATCTATCTCATCAAGTCATCGTCTTCATCGCCACCGTCTGAAAAAAAGAGACTCCTCACTGGTTTCGAAATAGTAGTGGTGAAATGGTGATGGTGATGCTGGCACTTGAATTTTTAATGTGACGACTGATGCTTCTTAACCTGCTGATGATAATGATGATGATCATTCTGATTTGATATTTCTCCAGGCAAAACTCTCTCTATCTAGTCGTAATGCAGTTGAAGTATTATGAGCAGGAAAAATCGAAACAGGGAGACACAAGCTTCTTCCGAAGTGACACAGAATAACATACAAAGTACCTGTGGCCAGGAAAATCTAACGAAAGTTGATCGTGATCAGTGAACAATAATGCATCACAGAGTCGCGTGGTGTGTGTACATGTCAACTTCAGAGTAGGAGAGATGGGCTGTTTAGTTCTTTCTTTACTTACAAGGGATTCTATTTCAAGCATGTCATTGTAGCGGACATTGAGGAAAAAGTTGCAAAATCACAAAGTGATTTAAAGCTGTTGATGATGATGAGATAGAAATTATGTCCTTGAATCATCCATCTTCTGACTTAAGACTTATGTGCCTGCCTGGCTTCTGCTTGTGTGAAGTAGACATAGCCTCGGGAGTTCAACTTATATTATTAAGTAACTCTCATCATATCATTGTCAATTGACATGGAGGATTTTAATTCAACGTCATCTTGTTCCCGACTGCAATTGTCTTTCCACCACAGAATTAATACACTTGGTAGCATAAAGGTTTCTTGGATCTGCAGCAGCCTATGAAGCAATCGAAACAAAGTGATTGGAATGCTAATGATAGATACCTGGATGGGGAATCAAATGAGATGGCATTGAATTGATGATGAAAAGCATGGAAAATTACATTTCTTTTAGCACCGCTTACAAGCGAGCATTTTTTTCTGAGGACAACACACTTCACTATTTATTCGATTGGAGCTTTTGTTTCAACGAATGGATTCTTGCAGATGTAAAAGAAGCTTTCAATTACTGTTGTTCCTCAAGATTGAAAAGGGGCTTTGATTTATCAAGCTTGCTAATAAATTGCAAATTGTTTCATTGATTTGGTACGGTCTCATTCCAATCGGTAAGGTAGAGCTGGTTTCATTATTACTTTAAATTCCAACGGAGGCACAATGAATATTAATTTTTTGAAATTCTTTCCCGTCAGACAATTAATTCTCACTTCAGACGATACTGGTTGTACTCTCTCAAACCAACAATGAAAGACACGATTACGTATGCAGTTTAGCCAATACGTCCGTATTATTTGTACAAGAAGAAAAATCCCTATTTTTTGCGGAGAATGAATGATTCACATTGTTCACATTGTTCCTGCGCTACTTTAAAAAATATATACAAGGAGAAGCCTATGAGAAAGAGTCTTTGACTCGAGATTTGATTGCTGAAATACTTGAAATGTCTGGTATTGATGGAGCAGCAAGGTAATAATAATGAGACCCGGCACATTTTTCCTGGTGAAAGAATGATTAAAGTGTTATGCTGCTAAGAGCATTACTTTTTATATATTTCATCTGCCTTTACCAAAACACATATTCATTGAGTTGCATTGGAAGGGCTGTTGTAAAGGCGGACTTGTCTGTGTGTCGGCATCGGCATACTTTTCCTCTCGGTGCTCTCTCTCTCTCTCTTCTCTCCTGTCAGTCACTCATCCAAACAACAGTAGGATTCAAAATTATGGACCTCACTTTTCTCTCTCTTACATTGCACTCACTCAACTCTCTCAATGTGCTTAGTGAATAGCGCGACTGGTTCATTCTTTTCTGTATGTGTGTGTCCGTCCATTTATCAGGATAAGCTGTCTCTCTGGTCTATGTGGTTGAATGATGGATGATCATGAGGACGACGACTACCTACTCCACCACTGCCAAACCAGCCAACCACTACCGTAGAAAATGGTGATATAGTCAAAAGCGATGATGTTGATAAGTGATGCAGATATGTACGTACATTGTAGAAAATGGGAATTGTACACCATTCCAATTGTTGTGTAGTAGGTAGAAAAAAAAGTTGGACACTCATCCTGTATCCGTTTGGTCTTTTCGGTTGTAAGGAGAGAACGGAGTGAACGAAACGAAGAGAGAGAGAGAGAGGAATTATGCTATGTGCTCCCAATATGACCACAAGGCATGCATTACACATCAAATTTTACCAGTGGAGATAAATTATAAAGCTTTTAATAACACCAACGACTGACTGAGTGAGCGGTGCTTTTACAGTAGCACTTCACGAAACTTCATCTTCTCTGTCCATCCATACCATCACCCTTTCCGTCCATTCTTCCACACATTCTCTGTGAAATGCCTAGAGGCAAAGTAGATACAGGCTCGCTCACACACATACACACAAGATCTGTCTGAAAAACTGTTCCCCCTTTTCTCCATCTCTTGCCAAACTTCATTCGAAAAAGCGATAAAATCCAGAGATAGGTATACTCATATGTTGAAACGGTGGTATGTAAACTGTGCAAGTGCGGAAGGGGAAAGCAAGCAGTTTTAAAAGTCCGGCATGACAGTTTCCTCTTACGAAACCATAAATAGTGTATTCATTCCGGCGCAGAGGATTTTATAGATTCCGCACTGTAATACGGTTCCACCGTGGAAAGACTCTGCTTGCTACAATTGGGGAATAGTTGAATCGCGATTAACAAAAACATACCACCCGGAGTATGGTCAGTTTGATGGACTCAAGTGTATATAAAATGTACATTATGCTCGTCTGCTCACTCAATGTTTGCTCAAAACGAATGAACTAGAAAGTTTCTAAATCCTCTCCTGAAACCGAAAAGATGTTCATACATTTTATCCCGAAATGCACCGCCATTTTCTCTGTACATTAGTATCCAAATGTAAGAAGTTACTATATATAAGGTTTATAGGTGAACAATTTTTTTCTATAATAAACTAAAATGGATAGTTCTCGTTTTGTGGGTATTATCTTTGTGTTTATTTTCCGTTGCTCCTCCCCTTTCGCAATAAAAATAAATAGAGAATGCTGAGTTATCGGTAACAGAGGATAGTGTCTTTCCCTCTTGTAGAAATTTGAGAGTGGACAGTCACCGAAACAACATGAAAACTTCCAGGAAGTTTCCAGCTGGGATGACGGAATCACAGAAATAATGATGTCATCTCCGATTATTTTCCACATAAAAACTCATCCTTTCATTATTGTCAAGCGGAAAGATCGATGACAAGAGATAATTATATGCACCTATGTCCCTTACTTACCTACTTAATGCGATATCAACTTTCGAGAGAAGCCTACATAAAGCTTCATTTTGGCACGGTGAAAGTAGTCATGCTCACACCCTCTCCACCAAATTGAATATCCGCTCAGTTGTTTCAGCTTACTTAGTGAAAAAAAAAAGTTTTACAGCAAAAATTGTAAATTTTTCGGCTCTAACCTAAGCTGCTGAAAATGGTACAATATATTTATTCTTTCACTGCCTTCGTGTAAACAGTAAACGTCATTAGTTTTACGCTCTTCCTACATTTTACCGGTGTGCACACTCGGAGCAAACTTCGTTTATCGACTTCACTCACTCGCTCGCTCAGAAAACACCATGTGTTGTATTTCTGCGAGCGCGAGCGGTCTTATATATTTTCTGGTAATTATAACAAGCTCACCTCACTCTCGCTTTAAGTATTCTTATATTTCATGTTCATTTGGTAATTAGCCTGCCGGCTTAACGAAATCCAGCATGGAGCAACAGAATTATGCAAATCATTGTATTAAAAATTCATGTTTATTTTTCTTTAATTTCAGGTAAGACAATGACGGTTTCTCTCTACTTCCTTCTGAACCTTCTCTGGTGTTCCTTAGAACGTACTTCCCGAATAATAATAGAAGGATGGGGAGTGGTGACGATAGGTAATCGGTTGTTTTCATCAACAAAAACAACTCCAAAAATCCTCTTTGAGGTTTCTGGACACGTGTGCAGTGCACATGCGATGAGGAGGAAACGAAAAGTTTCTCGAACCGGCAGAAAACACTGCGTAAAATGCATACGACGAAGTAAACAAGAAAAACATCGAGTATTAGCATGCATAATGTAATAGGTGGCTACATATCTTTCAAGAAAGTGGTTGTAGTCAAGCTGTCTAGTGTTTATGTGCACGTTCTCAATTCCTTTTCTTCCTTCATTCCGTTCACTCACCGTCATCATCATCATCATCACCACATTGGTAATATGCAAGTATTCACCGGCACGAACCGCTACTACCGCTCCAGAGAACAACCAACCACGAAAAAAAAACAAGTGATAAGAAAAAAAGTCTTCTGCCTGGGTTATTATGATTACTTGTCAAGGTAATAACACTAATCATCATCGTTTTCTGGCCTTTTCCGTGAACGTACGCTGTACACGCTTTCTTTCGTTAAATACTGAAGAAAATTGAATACAGCAGATAGTTTTTTTTACTGATTTACATAACCGAAGGAAGGAACCATGCCAAGCATATGTATTCGGTTGGCTTCGCGGTTGTGTTCTTAATGCACTCTACACACAGGTAATGACAAAGATTACGCAAAAGTGTGTAGTAAAAAATTCATTATACCTACAGACGAAATTAGCATTTCCACCACACAGTTTATCATGCAGACTGGCTCTAACCACGTATTATTACCGTGACTGTACATTAGTGCTATCTGTATTAATGCGGAATGAGTGATTGTGATTAGCATATATATAAAAGTGTGGAGGATAACTGTGAGCCAAAATAAGAAGGAAATACAATTTTGGCTTACCACTATTTTTTTCTCGTTGATGACGGTAATTGTGGAATTTTACCAGGTTGATAGTAATCACTATAAGTGAAATTGTTTTTTTCTCTCTGATAAAAGACTTTTGGATCTGTTGGGCGGCTCTCACCCCATGGTTCATTAGAAGGAGCTTTATTGAATTTCATACTTACATATAAGGTGGCTACAAAGGAACAATTGTTTTTGAGTGCTTCACAGATAAGAACTCTTGCTCATTTTGTGAGGTAAACTGCAGGTTGGGTTGGATCTAGAATTTGTGGCAGAACTTGTAGATATGTACATATGTATTACTACATGAAAATGATAGGAAAATGTTGCAAATGTGACAGTTGGTGGGAATGAAACTTGTGGGTAGTAGAAATTAAGACGATTTTGGTGTGCGTAGTTCTCATTATTTTCATTATAACTTCCTTCCAGGTCATTGACAACCTACTTACTTATTACCGTTTTATCAGAATTGAGTAAATTGCAAGATAGGTGGGTAAGGAAGATGACTAAATGAGATATGTGAGTTGTAATCAAAATCTGTCAATATTATTAAGACAGCAGCGTGCTCCGGAAAAGATGATAGATTGAAGGAAGGTGATTGCAGCGCATTAAATCATTTACAAAGGAAATGCGAGTAAATATTTCGACCTCACGCTGGACTGCAGAAAACTGTAAGTGATGGCTAGAAAAAAAACCACCACAACACACTTGACCAAACTTAAACGCAAAATTTCTCCGCATTTTCGGACCCATTACACCTCACCATTTAGTGTGTTTGCTATCCCAAAATGGAAAAAATATAGAAGTTTCCTACTATCGGATGCACATACGACAACCAGGGCAGTGCACGCAATATGTTCATTTGAGCGTTGGATAATTGCACTGGAATTGTAGCAACAGAGGAAGGATAAAAACATGCATGTAGAACGACAACTACATAGAGAACTGCATCAATCCAATGACAAACTGCCATGGATTGTGAGAATTCGTATTCAGGAACATATTTATGTCACGCCAAAAATCGTCATTTTTAGACCCCCACACCCCCATGTCTCATCTATACGGTATACATTGGCAAGATAAGCTTTTAGGATAGGCCTGTTACAATTAATCTGCTACCCCCTCTGGCGTGACGTAATCTGTTTTGTTCCCTTTGTCGTGAAGTAAGTGAGGTGACTGACTGAGGTCCCTTTTGAAAACCTATCATTTTCGTATTATTTTCTTACGCACGCAGGTGCGCCAATGTTGGTGAACAGTGGTTGACAGTAAATGTACACGCAAATAGCGACAAGTGTCTTTTTATACGTATGTTTTATCATATATTAGTGCTTGGCTGCTGGTGGGTGTTCATTACTCCTGCTAAATTGCTTAAATGAAATTAAACTAAGAATGAGGATGAGAGGCAATTGAACTGTCACTCGAATTCATTGACAAAATAATGAGAACGCGTGTCTCCTCTCCCTTAAAACCTGACTTCATCTTGAATCTTTAAAAATCATATTTCCTCTTGCTGGTCTCAGACCCAAAAAGTAGAACATCTTTACGATGGCATGATTACCTTGTTTTTAAATTTAGTCACATCTCCACAAAATAAATTATCGAGAATATTGTCGTGCTGTCTCAGTTATCGTAGCTTGTTATCTCCTGCAAGCATTCGTAAATGCAGCACACGTGTGCGTGTGGTCTATGTAACTTATTCAGTCTCGTTCATGCGCACTTCTTTCGACTAACCATTGTTTACATTCGCACAAAGAAATTGTCGTTGCAACTTGGTAATTTGAATAACAGTAATGACGCAGATTACACATGCCTGACACCTCCGCAGATGTGAGAAAGTGTGTGGTTTTTTGTCTTTAAATTCAATGGCTGGGAAATTAGCATAGCCTGTCGATCCATTGAAATATAAATGTATGTTGAAAAATGAGAATGCAACTTCTTTATTAACTAAATTGTGAGAGTGACTGTGATCGTTACAAGACTTTCAGAGTTATTTATGGAAACTGGGTACGGCTTGTGTCCGCTTTATTTTCCCCGAAAATACTAAACAGGTTAGTTAATGGTATTTCACCCCGCCCCCGATAAATAATTTTGAAGGATGCAGAACATCACACACCACTTTTCTCTGAGAGATTCCAAGTTAACTAGGAAAGTATGTGCTTATATGTGCGCAGTGTGTGCAGAAATTGGAGGAGCGTGTTTAACTGCTTCTGTGCCATGCTGGTTGAGTGCGATATCGTCTCTCCCTCTTCATCCATCCTTCCTCAATGAACCGTACGGCACTAAAGTCAAAATTGTCACAATGCTATGAGGGGAGTACAAAAATAGGAGACGAAAAGGACTTTTTTTCAGTGCAAATATGCGTAATATGGATAATATGATGTGTGTGATATTTCGTGCGTGGCACATGCAACCATTCGTGTGCGTACCGGGAATATATACTGGAAATGACGATGAAGGGTATGCAAACAAGAGGAGCAGAAGTTCTGTCAGAGGGAGAGAAAAAACTATCTTTTTTATTTTATTATTTTGTGAATTACACATTCCCTACTTGGTTTTTACAACTTTTTCCCTCTTTCCCACTTAACTTGTCTTGCAATCACACACACACATAATGGATGTTGTGTTGGTAAAATATTTTTATTATTTTCCCTCTGCCTCAAAAAAACTTTACCCATATGCATCGAGCACACATCCCTCTCCAGGTTTTATTTTACGGACAACATACAGCCACCGCTGAATGAGTCATAATGAAAGTTAAAGTTATCACAATTTTTTATAAGTCACATTTAAAGGGTTTTTAATAACACGCAAACATTAAGGATGCGTAGAATGCAGCGGCATTAAATTGATGAAGTTGGTGATCCTTCTGGATTCACGGGACTAAAACACTGGTTTATATAACGAGTTCTTCTCATTTTTAATGGAATACCATTTGAAAGGATTTTCTCAGTAGTACAGAAGAATTTTCACTTTCCAGTTCTGCACAACTGTTGTCTTGCCATGTTATTGAAGTTTTTTTTAGCTGGAAAGTTCATCAAGTTTTTTATCACCTCCACATACGTTGGCTTCTGTATCTTGGGTAAAAAAAATGATTTTAGTGTTGAGCATCCTTCCTTCACTTCTTCGATTTTAAGAATGCTTATAAACTGCAGACTTCCTTTTTATCATCAGGAATTCCTCCTCCTTCAGGTGTTTACTTTAAGCATATATTTGGAATGAGGAAAGCACTTAATGGGAACATGTGAGGTGAAGAAATATCTAGCGTCTACTTATGTTAGTTATGTTATGATGTGCAATAGTGTAATTTTCAAAAAATAAGAGAGAGAGAAGGACCAACCTTCTCAAACCATACGTGCACGGATGAATGCGTGCCGGCGGTCTCAGCTCAGCAGTAGAAATAGCAGGGAAAAAAGTGTAGCAGCTATCGTAATGCCATATGCAAACGTTTCGTGAATGGCTCCGCTGACTGCAAAATGGATGAACCTTATAAATGAAATGGGAAAGATATTATGGCTTTTTATCTGTTGTACACAGCTCCCACGTCTTTGCTCCTACTCAAGAAGTGCTTAACTTGATGCTGAAGGAAGAGTCAGGTCGTATATAACGGTGCATGTTTCATCTCATGCTTTTTTTTTAAAAAAACAGGCCCATAGATACCTAGAGAAATATTACACACGTTTACTTTTACTCTGGCATTTCCACACATTCACCTCCTCATAGAAGATGTGCTCCTTATTGGACTTCTCGCAACAGTGTAATATAATATAAGAGACTTAATGGCATCTGGACTGAGAGAAAATAGAATATAGAAGAAAGCATGGAAGGAAACATTTTGTTCAGCTTTAAGTAAGTAATAGTAAGAAGGAGTGGTTTGAATAAGTAGTGTGGAGCAAGCAGCAGCAGCAGTCGTAGTAGTCGGTGCTCTGTAGTAGTAAAAGTAAAGAAGTAGTAAAAAGTGGTGGTAGTGATGTGTAACACATAGTTGAAGAGAAGGTAAAAAAAACTTGAAGTAATTTTTATGGGTGTATCCCCCATCTTTTCCTCTCTTCTCCTCTTCCTCCAAGCTCTTGTCGTGTACTTTAAGTAGGTAACCCGTAAAGTGCCGAGTTAGCCGAGAAAAGAACTTCTTTAATGCTCTTCTTCTACTACGTCTACTACGACTCACTACTACTACCATTTACTACGTGTGCGTTTAATGTGAATGTGTGTGTGTGTGTGTGTGTGCATATACAGTTTTCTTTATACAATAGATAAAGAAACAGAATGAAGAACATTATAGCACACAAACACACACACAAACCAAACCTCACTTCATTATGCAGAGCCTTTTCTTCTAGAGTCTGAGCAAGAGAAAAAGAAGCTAGCGATTCACTTTGACTGCTGCTGTTGCCTGCGTGCAAGAAAAGCAGCACACTAACTCAAATAGTTTATACTCGCCGGTATGACTGGGTAATGCAACGTTACGAGACTGCTGACGTGAAGAGATATTAGTTTCTGGGTGAATTTCTTTTAACCACAGATGAATAGCTTGTTGGTATTTTCCCTGAATCTTCGATGGGAACATGTGTCTTGGCTCATTTATTTTCTGAAATGTTTCACTTTGCCAAAATATTGCTGGGTGTGTTTAATGTGATCCTGTTTCTCCGCTCTTTCTTCCAAGATGAAGAAAGAAGAAGGAAAAATTACCATTTTCCTATAATTTTTTTCAAAGCCTTCCTCATGTATGAGAGCGATATGTATAAATTGTTGTAAATTACGTAACCGTTATGTGTGTGTGCAGAGGGAATGTTAGGAATTTCATCATTATCGTATTATTTTGGTTTATGAAAATAATTTCCAATAAAGAGAATTTTTCTACCTTCATAACTTTTACCTTTATTACCTTCCATCGCTGTTGTTCGTAGTTTGGAAAACCATAATACTGGTGACTTAGAAAGAAGGCTGCCATAAAACCCGCTTCTGCTCACAGGTTCCCATCATTTACATCCCACTAAACCAATTTTCGTGTCAGATTCTATGCCTTTGGTACTTCAATTTATGGAGCTACGCAAGTTTCATATTTCGTAGTAAATAAGAAATGAAACGAAATAAAAACTAACGAGCGGAATACTTTGGGGACTACAACAGCACGCTAATTGGTGGCCCATTATTTATCATTTGTCTTTCGATTACTTTTTCAAACCAATTCTCCGTACCGGATGAAATCCGTGTTTACGACTTTTTTTAAACGAGAGAATCATTAAAGGGAAATAATTAAGGATGCGGCACTTATTAAAATACAGAGTTGCGGTGAAGCCAGCTTATATTGATTGGAAAAGCAAAAATTTACGGATACAATATTTTGGTGAATGGATCTTATCCCAAAGATTTATTCAATAGTAACTTCTCCGTATAGTGAAAGAGTGCAGTATTAATTTCAAACTCTACAC
This sequence comes from Troglopedetes dispersus, assembly GCA_027744215.1. Lineage (NCBI taxonomy): Eukaryota > Metazoa > Arthropoda > Collembola > Entomobryomorpha > Paronellidae > Troglopedetes > Troglopedetes dispersus. The sequence continues at coordinate 21,890 of JAHZNF010001234.1, forward strand.
ACGAATTTACAAACGGTGCTCACAGACGTCTTTGGTGACACTATATATCATCGTTTAAACTGTGACATGATTTCTACATAAATTCGAGTGTCCTCATGCTGATACACAAAACATTTGTCAAATGTTTCCAAAATCCTTCCAAGAAGACGAGCCTGTCTCCATTTATTTACTCAAGACGAACGAACATACAATGTTTCACACACTGCTCAGCAGCAGCAACACACACTGCTGCGGTGGTATTCGTCATTCATCATAATGTATTTAGTTCAACACTGATGATGATGGTCTTTTAGAGAGAAATATATTTCATTTTAAGCGAGAGAAGAAAAGGTCTGGTTGGTCTGCGGTGCATGTGCTGCCGATTCAGAAGAGTCGGAATGAATGCTCTCTCAACGAACGTACTATAACGCCCGTCCAGTCAACAAGAACAAATCTGAAGATATTCTACTTTATTTATTACCCCATGAGAATTGCCAAATAGGCAATTTCAAAACGGAAGTCACAGATAGCTTTTCCCGTTGAATGATGTTTTTGTAAGCAACGCGCAAAAGGAAAAGGCAGAGTGTTATACACAATGTCAAAACGTTTATGCGGTGCACACATAATATTAAAGTCGTGAATAAATATTGTGCTCTCATAACGGTGCAGTGCAAGCAGGAATGCTCATATAATTGCAAATGTGCAAGTGACAACAACGCTACCAATTTCTCCTCAAGCCGGGTAGCAGCTACTAAGACGGCGAAAGGAGGCAGGAAAAAAAGACATCACCGCCATCAACTGCTTCCTTTCATTCACAGCAGAAAGCAGTCGTCTTCCTTCGTCGTGTCCAAGAAAATGAGCGAGACTGGCTAAAAGGGCATGAAGTTGATTGAGAGAGTGCAGCTCGGAGTAGGCAACGGCAATCCGAGAATCATCATGATCACCCCTGCCTCGTCCGCCACCACCAGGGCAGAGCGAGTTTTATACTTATTTTCCCTTCTTCACTCATTCATTCATTTCCAAGCTTGAAAATCAAAATTCAGCACAAATTCTCCAAACTGCCTATCTGCTCAATTTCATTTATTCACATGGAAATACATATAGTGTCTCACTTCCGTCGCAATGCCGTTCGCCGGCTCCTTTCCTTCCCGTCACCTACGACTTTTTGGGAATGAGTGAGAGGAGCGCTTGCTTATGGGAAGAAAATGGTGCGCACAACTGTATGTATGTCTGCCTGCTGCTAAGTAATAATAGTAATAATAATATAAAAAAGTCGTCGGAGTGACAGTGTTCTCTCCTCTTCTTATTGCTTTAAGTCCCATTAACCATGTCACTGACTTCGACTCAACTAACAAGGAAGATGAGGCAAAATAGCTAAATAGGGGTTCATAGCACCATCAACCAGGACGTGGAAAACTTAGTTTTGTAATAAACATTTATATACATTTTTCCTCTCTCACTCACTCTTCCCATTCTCCCGTTCTTTCGGTTCAGATGAGTTCTTCGTTTTCAGCACTGACTGCATCAACTACTACTTAAAGAGGTAGTTCATCTTCTTGCCTCCTCAAAAATTTACCGACCATGACTTCCTCTCGCCTCTCTCTCTCTCTCCTTTCCTGCGTTTTCTGTGATGTAGCACAAGTCTTGTTATTTTCCTTTTCGGTGTTTTCCGTTATGGCAGTTCACTAGGTAATGTAGTTATTCGACGGTGGCAGGTGATTTGGATGGAAATCAGCAAAAAGGAAGAATGCAATAAATGCTCATTTCACTTTTTTCACTTCTGTATTCTGTATTATAACGAAGGACAGGGAAAAAGCACATACATGCAGTCATTCTTGAAAGAGGAAAAATAGCTGGAACAAAAAAGTTGCTTCATTGCATTACATAGGTAGTAGCAGTTCTCGCTTTTTTGTTGTTTCATTAGTTTTAATAGAGAAATAAATTAGGAGCACAAGTCATTCCTGTGCTTTTTTCCCTCTGCGCCAAACTCCGCACAAAAGCTCGTCAAGAAGAAAAACGTTCCTGTATAGGAAACTCTGCAACAAAATCATAAATATTCCTTTGACTGCACAATAAACTTGTGGAAATTTCGATTTCTGAGAGACTCGCTACCAAACAGGACAAAAATATGGTCTAAATTAAATTCCCTTTTTTCCTTACATCTACTACAACGGTCATAATGTAATGCACAATGTATCATCGTTTTCATCACCACGAGTGGCAGATGAGACAGACAGTTTTTTATCAACCTCATCGCCATCATCATCATCATCATATCACGATTGTTTTCAATCACCGAAGCAAGATTTTCTACTAATAAAATAATAATAGTGCAAGAGAGAGAGAGAGAGAGTGAGAGAGAAAAAATAGTTGTGAAGAGGCTTTGATTGTGAAACGAAAAAAAGGACTTTGATTGAAATTGATGAAACGGGATTTTCAGATTGAAAACTTTGATAGTGCGAGGACCGACTCGCTTCACGCTGACTCCTCACAATCATCATCACCATTCTTCCCCTCTGCTTTTTTTCTATTACCCGCACTCTACATGTTTTACTTTTTGCCGCAGCAGTTGTTGTTTGTTTCCGAGAAAAGTTGAGGATGATGAACAGGACGAGTTTTATTGGAGTAGAAAAATAAGGTTAAAACGAATCGTCACACAAACACACACTCTGACGAGTTGCTTCTGCCTTCTCTCTTATTTTTACTATAGTAAATCAATAACAGAAAAAAAGTAGCTGGAAGAAAGCAACAAATAATTTACTTGAACTTCATACGCAGCTGGTATTCTTATTAGGTAGAGAACAACTGATACTTCCACCACGATTGCTTCTACACAGACAACATACTGGGACAGGAATATTTTCCTGTAAGTCATTGCGCTAGTCTCAGCAGCGCTCTAACTAAATATTACGTTTCGCCAGTGTAAATACTTTCATATATTATCAAGGGGACAACCACGGTACAACAACCAGCTTTACTACTATTGCTCCAGCTCAAGCTAAAATTACGAGCATAAATAGTCAGGTTTCTTTTTATTTCCTTTTTTTCTAAGGGACGTAGCTTTTTTTGCTTCTTTGTTCGCACAAAATGAACAAAAACGAGGAGAACGAGTGAGAGAGAGAGAGAGAGAGAGAGAGAGAGAGAGAGAGGAACAGGGAAAAAAAGTTGGAAAAAGTTCATCAGACGTCCAGAGTCAATAATGTTTTTTTTTGTTGAAAAGAAGGGGGAAAATCTTGCAAAAGAAAAATAAAACAGTGAAAGTACACTCCTGCAAGTGTTTCTCTTCCTTGGGAATGGTGGGATGCATGGTGTTTTCCGTGCTGCTGCACTGCTGCTCCCTCCCTTTACCATATTACTACTTCACTACTACTACTACTGTTGATATTTTTTTCTTGTCGAAGTAATACTCCATAGAATATGCTGTACTATATGGCTGTACACACCGATCGAGATTCTGAGGAGGACGATTATTAGGACTACGAAGTAGTACTATTGTTTTTCGGCTGGTAGGTGTTTCTCCGGCCGGCACTGGGGCCGGCCGTACGCGC